>CALNHX010004707.1:0-121430 GCA_940337035.1 Agriotes lineatus | reverse complement strand
TATGACGTAACGTTTTGTTCATTCTACACGCCTTTTTAATATCAATTTCTGTTGTATTTACACATCCAGGCTAAAATGTAAATAAAATATTCTTAGAATACAAATAAATATCACTAGAACAAAACATTATAGAACCTCAATTTTGTATAAATGTATTTACTTAAACAAGTTAATTGCACTAACTCGCTATGCTAAACTGATATAAGCAACAGAAATTGGTACGCAGATTTTTTAATGGGTACATATTTTTACCATTGGTCGATGAACGTCCCAGAAAGCTCGTTCTTGACTATCAAGAACCTTTCTCTCCAATTTATCCCTCTTTTTATCCACCTTACTTTGTGCTTCAGCTTGCATAAAAATAAACTCCCATTTCCGCGAGAACATTTTTTGCAGTCTAGCTAAGTTTTCAGCTTCATAATCCGCTAGCTCCAATCGTGTTTTATTTTGCATTGTCCGCTTGCACAAATATACAGCTGTAACCAACACTTTGACTAATGTGTCAATAATAATTACACTAGATACTAACCATAATCTGTATTTTCTGGTTCCCAACAGTTGGAAGGCCAAAAATATGGAGTTTGAAATCTGTAGAAAGTATTATCATTCTTAAGAGTAAGAACGTGATCATCTATTGGAAAAAAATATCCATGAGCAGCCATGAGGTGGGCAACATGAAGGGCTTCAGCTTGATCTTCCACATCCAAATTCTTGATCATCCACATTATTAAGTCTGAACCCGTAAATACTGATGGTATTTTTGATATAAAACTTTTTACAGTACGCACCGGCACTCCTGTGGTTTCATCCTGCATCTTTTCTACAATCTTCTCCATCTACAAATAAGCATTTCTAGTAAAGTACACATACAGCTATGTTGATGGTTAAAAAAATTATTAACGCTTGTAATGTAGCCGATATTTGGCATATTTTATAGACCTCCGCAGCTTCACAAAAACCAGTAATAGTAATCTATTAACAGGTTTTTGAATTATTCTAGGAAGAAAAACTGAATTCTAAGGGAAAATGTTTAAAACGGATGTTCATTTTTATGACACTGAGATAAAAGATGTAATGAATGGTTAACGGACAAAACCCAAAACTCTAGACAAAAGTACGTAGAGTATAGAAGGCAAGTAAAAGAATAGGTTGAAGCAAGAAAAGAATGATTATTGGACGTCTGAAGAAATATAAATAACACAATAGGTTTTAACCGATCTAAAGAAGTATGGAAAGTGATTTGTAATTTACGACAAGAAACAAAAAACACAACTAATATTACATTAATAAAGCTGAAACAATGGAATAGAACACTATGAGACACTCCTACACTCGTAAAAGCACTGAGACAATCTAAAAATAATAAATTAGCCGGTCCAGGAAACATCAGGATAGAATTAGTAAAATACGGGGGAAATAGGCTGATGGAAATAGTAACCAAAATGTTTCAGAAAATAGAAGGAGAAAATATACCAACAGAATGGAATAAATCATATATTGTATCGATACATAAAAAAGGTAGTAAAACAGTATGCCAGATCTACAGAGGCATCAGTATACTACCAACAATGGTCAGGGTTTTTGGAAGAATTATTAAACTAAAATCAAAGACCATATGGAAGATTTTAGAGAGGAACAAGAAGGATTTAGATCAGGAAGGTCATGCATAGACAACATTCACTGTATCAGACAAGTGATTGAGAAGAATCAAGCAAAAAACATTGATACACATATAACGTTCTTAGACTGAGAGATATGACAACGTGCCACGATGTCAACTATGGGAGGCAATGAGACGAATGAGAATCAAAGAAAAATGGATAGAAGTGACTAAAGCGCTGTATGAAAACTCAGAAGCCCAAATCAGAGTAGGAAATAAAGTAACAAAAGCAAAAGTGTCAAAAGGATTGAAGCAAGGCTGTACGTTGTCACCAATACTGTTCAATATATATGCCGAACAAGCGTTAGAAAAATGGAAGACATGATTTACATGCTACGTAAATTGAAAGAGGAATATGATAAGTGGGGACTCTTGATTAATTTTAAGAAGATAGAATATATGTGTGTTGGAAGATTAGCACACAATTTACACATAGGACATGAAACCATAAAGGCATGCACAGACCATACGTACTTAGGGCCAATAATATCTGACACTGGTAAAATGGAAAAGGACATAGAAGATAAGGTAATAAAAGGAAAAAGAGTGACAAAAGCACTTCACGGAACAATCTGGAACCGTAACCTCACGATACAAACCAAGAAAAATATTTTTAATGCAATTGTAGAGCCCATAACAACATACGGGGGAGACCTATGGCCTATGACTAATAAAATAAGAGATAAGATCCGCACAGTAGAATTGGATTTTATGCGGCGAAGCCTACAGTATACACGAATGGCTAGGATAAGAACGGAGAATATATGGGGAGAGATGGAAGTAGAAACAACAATTACTAGAAGACTTGAAAATAGAACATTGAGATGGTATGGCCACGTTCACAGGATGAATGAAGAAAGATGGCCTAAAGTGATTATGAATTGGTCACCTAGGGGAAAAAGGTAAAGGGGTAGACCAACGGTAAAATGGAAAACATGTCAAGGTGACCCCCTATCATCCACACTTTTCAATATAGCTCTGGAAGGAATTTTAAGAAAGTGCAGACTAACAAGTAAAGAAACTATAATTAAAGGTCCTTACCAAATTATGGCATATGCTGACGACCTTACAATCCTGTGCAAAATCCAAGAAGGCTTATAGGATATTTTCAATAAGATCCTAAGCGAATCGTATAATTTCGGGCTCCGAGTAAATGTAGAAAAAACTAAATACTTTGTAGCTAATAAGAAGCCAAATGCAAACTCCAAACTAAAAATAAAAATTGTCCGCGGTGATAAACAGTTTAACTTCCAGCAAGAGGAGATTATAGTATATTTAGGATCGGAAATTTCTAGTGACGCTTACAGTGAGATAGAGAGGCGGATATCCCTGGGGATGAGAAGTGCGGCATCCCTAAACACCTTGTTTAAAAATAAAACCAACAGTGACTTACGGCAGCGAGGTGTGGACCTTAAACAAAGTGTTTAGCGAAAAACTAAGGGTGTGGGAAAGGAAAATTCTACGGAAAATTTTTGGAGGGGTTAAGGAACAAGACGTGTGGAGGAGACGGACGAATGAAGAGCTGTATGACCTGTACAATGACACACACATAGTCAACATAATAAAACAAGGAAGACTGAGGTGGCTAGGTCACTTACAAAGAATGAAGGAAGACAGGATGCCAAAGCGGGTTTTCCGAGAATCAATGGCTGGCAGAAATAGAAGAGGACGTCCCCTGAGGGAATGGTTCCAGAGTGTAAAAGAAGATTTGGAAGAATTAGGTGTGAAGAAATGGGAAACAGTAGCGGCAAACAGACATTTGGAGAAAATTAGTAGTGGAAAAAGCCAAGGGCCTTAAAGGCCTATAGTGCTAATATATATATCATGTATCATTAATATTAAGTATTGGAAAATAAATTTTGTAAAATAGAAAACCCTGACGAAAGGGGCAACAAGCAAGGAAACAAAAAGAAATAAAAAGGTAAAAAATTATAAATATATTTACGCACCATAACTCAAAAAGGAAACTTAACACAAAATACTACAAAAAGCAACAGAATTCTATAAACATCTCTATAAGTCCAAACTAGACAAACAAAGCATAGAAAAAATTATTTACAGCCAAGAAAGGGAAACAATCTCCGATATATAAAAATTAGAAATCCGAAGCACTGTACAAAAAAGCCGCAGGAGTAGACGGAATCACCAATGAAATAATAAAGATAGAATGAGAGGAGGTAATCAATTCACTTCAAAAATATTTAATCAAATATTAATAACAGAAAAAATTCTGCAACAATGGACGACATCAATTATTTTATGCAGAAAAAAGGAGCTTCACAATAGCTGAACAAAGACCTATTAATCTCATTTCAAAAGTCTATAAACTATTTGCATCGATCTTACAGAAAATCAATAGTTCGCAAACAACTAGATTTGAATCAACCGTATAAACAAGTAGAATTTAGAAAGGACTTTTCTACAATTGACCATATCCACACAGTAAATCAATTAATATAGAGAAGCATACAAAATCGGATTTGTCGATTTCGAAATGCTTTCGACACTATCGGATATCTAAAATGTTACATACTTTAGTCAATCAAAATGGACCGAATAAATCTGTCAGAATAATTTAAGAAATCTACAATAAAGGAAAAGCCTTTTTAAATCTAGAGAAAAATGTTCCACTGTTCCAGCTCCAAAGAGGAGGCAGGCAAGGTGACCGCCTGTCACCCTATCTCGTTAATGCTGAAATGGAATCAGCTTTTCAAAATCTAAAATGGAAGAATTGTGACCTACAAGTTGCCAATGGAAGACTGACGATGCTTTGCAGACAATATAACATTATTTGTAAGCAGTGCTAACGAATCACTTATAATAATGCAGAAGACTAAAAGCCGTGTTTACACAACTAAAAGTACCACGGTTGCATTCGTTTATTTCTATTTTCGGGTTTTTGTAAACAAACTTCCCTTAACTTTTAATAGCGATATTATCAGAGAAAACAATTATTTATTGTGCCTATTTCTTGTGTTTTTTAAAACTATTGACTCAGCTTCGAGGGCAAGTCCACTTTGGTTAATTTTCATATCTGCTTACTGAACGCTGCCAAGCAACGAAATCCAAGCCGTACGTTTCTAGCATAGTGTAAAAGCGACGCCAACGTTTAACGTTAACGCTACATAACCTATATTTCTGCAAATTTTTATGCTTGGCCTCTTCGCCCAGTAAAACGAAACAAGCTGATAAATCATAGCGGCAAGCAGCAAATCAAAAAACTTCATGCAGAAAAAGCCATCCATGAATGCAAGTGGGCGAAAGAAGTAACTCGTACTCGCAAGTATAGTGTGCATTGAGCATTGTTCTTTTATATTTCTGACTCAAGTTTAACCTACAGTTAGTAATGAAGATGTTAAGAAATTCCTAGAAGATAATCGAATCACGGTGCGCTCCTGCGAATCCCTTAAACCCAAATAAGGAGCAGGTAAATCGTGCTGTTATGGCAACTTATGACCGATGTGATCAACGACAGCAGCTAAAAATGTTGTATTTTAGGTTCCGAGTTAGATATGAGCATGTCCATCGTAGAATGCCGCAAACTCGAAAATGATACTAATAAGCAAGCAAATTCTGCTGTGTGGTACCAATACAGAGCTGGTCGAATTACGGCTTCAAAATTTAAAGGCGTTCACAGAACAAAACTGGAAAAACCATCCCTGTCCTTGATACGTTCAGTATGTTATCCCCTTAGCAACTCGCTTTAAGACGACGGCTACAGTTTATGGTTGTGAACATGAAAAGAAAGCCCTACAAGCTTACACTAATAAGACGGAGAAAACCCACATACATTTTGGTAGCAAACAATAGGTCTATGTCTAAACCGACAGTACCCACAGATTGGGGCATCTCCGGATGGATATGCCATCTACGAGTGCTGGTCCAAGTTCAGATGACATCCCTATGGACATGCGAGCTATAGGTGTTGGTTCAATTTCCAGTGACATTGTAATAGGCACCGATGATGAAGAGGTTTGTATTTTTGTGAATTATATGTTACAATGTTATGTACCTATTTTGATTATGGATTGCAGCTATGGTGTCACTGTAGGAAACCAGACGACGGCGAACAAATGGTAAAATGTTCTGACAGAAAATGTAGAATAAAATTGTACCATTCAGCATGCCTACAATTAAAAAAATTCCTAAAGGAAAGTGGTTATGTGAACTCTGTAAATATAAATAGAATTATTTTGTGTAAATATTTTGATTGTTTATGTACAGTCGTGTGCAGATAAATCTGGGACAGTGCTTTTTTCACATGCAGATTCAGTTAAGAATTGAAGAATATCTCCATGGATTTCCTGCTATCAGAAAGAGTTACATTAAACTTTAACAGGTACTGAAACCCGTAACTCTCTCTGATAAGAGGAAATCCATGGAAATATTCTTCAAATTCTTAACTGAATCTGCATGTGAAAAAAACACTGTCCCAGATTTATTTGCACACGACTGTACATTAAATAGCTTCTAAATATCCTTGATACTTTATGCATTAAATTATTTTTCTTACTTAATTTAGACATTAATTATTCTTTTATGTTGTGTAGACAGCATGTGTAATTTTATTGATTGTTAATGTAGCTTACATAGTTTCAAAATATCCTTATAGTCCAGTCACTATGTCATTTTTGCTTGAAAGTGAAGGGAAATTTGAATTTCTTTTTTGGGGTATTGGTGAGGTCCAGCAAAGCTTAACTTCAAGTTGTCGACCAAAATTTCCTAGTGTGCTATTTCCACTATCTTGATAAATAAGTGCGTTTGATTTTTTTGTGATAAATCGGTTCCCGTTAACACTACATGAAAATAATGTAGACATCTTTGTAAGAATTTTGAATGTTCTACAATTTATGTTCTATTACTTTTTCGCGTAGGAGCAACATTTGTCGAGATATCGAACGCGAAAGGAAAGCGTGAAAGGGTCGAGATTTTTTTTCGAGCTTCTGAGCTTGTGTCTCATTTCTCTTTGTATTTAACGAAAAGGTAGCCATTATCAAACTTGTAGAGTTTGAAAATAGCTTCAATTTGACCTGCGACTAAAATTACGACTTGTAGAGCGGGCCAAAGTTGTCAAGTTGGGCGCATAATTTTTATTTCATGTATCGTACTATTACGTAGATGACAACAAATTTCATTGCATTATTGGAATCATTATATTTCATCAAGTAGATAGTATACAGCATTATATGACTGTATATTAATAATAATAAAAATAATAATAATAATAACATGTAAGGGCACATCGGTAACATACAATAGATACAGCAAGGGGCTTAATACTGAGCCCTGAACAACATCTAAGTTTATACGGACAGTGTGGACGTTACATCATTAATTTTAACAAACAGTTTTCTGTTAGTAAGAAAAGATATCAGCCACATAAGAAGTGGGCCCCGAATGCATAAGGAACATAACTTTTTTCTAATGCATTCCACATTCACAGTGTCGAATGCACGCGATATGTCGAAAAATTTTGATGCAACAAATTTACCGTTATCCAGTTGCTGATAGACATAGCGGAGCACGCTAAAACTAGCAGTTTCTGTAGATCTGAGCTGTCTGAAGCCGTGTTGTGTATCGGAGAACAGATTGTATAGTCAAAATTATACTCATTCGAGTCACCTGACCTTGTCTGTCACTGTTCATCTTTAGTAAATAGATGAAATGGAAGAAATTTGAAAAAAAGGCATGTCGATTCATAAAATTAATTTTAAAAATTTGACGTTTCTAATCTGTCAGATTATATTTTTCGTGTAAGTTATTGAGATAAGGGTAATAAAACCTAAAATTGTCGAACCGAAAACTGGAAATTAAAAGAAACCATCGGACATGCAGTCACAACAATTAATTTGAATATTATGCGTTGTTTTTATGAAGCGGTACAATATTAATAAAAGTAAATCAACAGTTTCACCCTCCAACGCTGTTCGCCGTGCTTCTCTTGCGTTAAATATCTCGGAAAGCACAATTTACCGAAAATATGAGCCAGAAAGTGAAGAATGCAAAAACGGAAGTCGACGAAGCAGTCAAGACACTATATATAAATTGTATGTAGCTAAAGAATTTGTAACCATAAAAAATCTAAAAAATGCTTGGTTGAAGAATCTGGAGGAGATTTTTCACATTCAGTTTCTTCCCTAAATAACGGGTGTTCATAAACAGTCGTCGATCCCAGTAGGTTTTGACTTCAGAAACGTATGTCTATTAAAATTGAAAAAAAAATGCGCTATGACAGTACTCAATGACGTTTCATGTGTTGCACGAATTAATCAAAGACATAACATTTTGTTTTTCAAAGCAACTGGGATGACGACTGTTTATGAACACCCGTTAGATTGTGCAAGGAAATAGGCTTCAAATGGCAATGTTCTATAACAGAATATGCATGCACAGAAATTAACTTAAAATTTGCTATACGCAGCAGGTTTTTTTACGACATGTTATGTTTTCTTTAACCTGTAAATTCAGTTTAATTTCATATAAGAGAATAAACCCGTAGCAATCTTGTTTTAGAAATTGGCATATGTCAGGATAACCTACAAAACGGAATGTCATTTATTTCCTAAAATTGCATTTTTAAGAATCGATATACGTAAAATTACTAGATTATCACGTGACTCCGAATGGGTATAAATTTGACTATATTTATCAGGAACGATACCATTCGATTTGCCACAACTTTTTCGCACACTTTGGAAAAGACACTCAGAACTGATAATTAACTAATTTTTTAAATTTTATTTAAAAAAGTAGGCTTTTTTTAATTAATTTCGGTGTGTTAAGTGCCACTTTTTTTCAATCAGTAAAAAAAAGTGACACTTTGCTTTTAATTTAGGAATGAACGATTCTAATTGGACGTTTCCTTAGTTACCAATCGACGTTTCCTTAGTTACCAGAACTGACCAACGCACTTGACTAAAATGAAGGCAAATACAATTCTATACAAAATAGGCTTGGATTTGAATGTTTAATGAAATTTAAAAATCTTATAGACTCGTGTTAGCGTGCTTATTTTCACACGTGTGGAATATTAAACTTGCTGCGCCTCGTTTAATAACCCTCCACACTTGTGAAAAAAAGTTGCACTTGTAACACTTGTGGTCTAAATAACTATTAATACTTTTGTAGATATTATTAATATTATTATTAAAGTAAAAATAATTAGATTAACTTTGTTAATAAGATTTATTTTATAATTATACAATTATAGGAGGGCATAATTTACGAGGGCACAAGAAACTGTTAATATCTGATCTACCACAGCAACATCGTCAGTTTTCTTTTTCGCCAGGAACATGGGCATTGTTTCGTGAAGAACTGTATTTTTTTGACGAAGGACTCCAATATTGCGTTTGACGTGTATTCTGAAAAAAAGATATAGGTAGTTAAGATAATTATGTATTAATATACTTGCACTACTCACGCTTGCTATATTCCTGGTTGATTCTATATCCCTTGGATCGAGCTGCCGTATCCCTTTTAGAAAAGCAGGCGTAATCACTGTGGCCATATGTAGTCCTAGGGAGTCTTTTATTAAAAAGCCACGATCTGTCAATACAAAATCTCCTGCAAGAGATTCTTTAAAATCCCACAATCCTCTGTTAGACCTTTATCGCTTATTCTGCACCATATCCATGTGATATAAATGATATTGCTCCAGGAGGAGTGATGCCTATTAGTACCTTTACCGTATTATGTTGTTTGTACGTAGACCATGTAGTACATTGTACTTCAAGGCTACTTGATTTTTCCACTCTCATCTCTCAAAACAATCGATTATTACTGAAATCTTGTTGCCAAATGCTACCTTGAAGCATTCTGGCATTGATTTAATCACCTGATCTCATTCAGGCCAAATAATAAGAATTTTTCATCCGATGATACATAATATTCAATGGGTATAAAATATTCTGGAAATTGTTTGTACGCTGACGTTAAACATGTATGCCAATAAACTAAAATCTAACTTTAATCTAAGTTTTATCACCGTTATCAAAAATGTGCCTCTAAGCATGTTTTACGTACTGAATTAGGAATAAATATATATAATTAAATGTGAACTGTATATATTGTATGTATTTGGTGTAGCATTTGCCATATAGTAGACTTGTGTAAAAGAATTTTTTTTTGTAATGTCACAAATAAAGTATATCTATCTAACACGCAAAACTTTAAATGCGCGCGGGCTACAGCGTCATTCTTCCATGCTCACGTAAAACTTTTACATTCGCTGGAAAATTCTCACTTTTTTAACTTGTAGAACAATCTACTATTAATTCACTAGCGATTTAAGAAGAAAATTAACTCGCTAGCATATAAACATTATAAACATTTACTTATGGAAACTATTATGGAGATAATAATAATAATGGCAGTTTAAAATGACAAAGAAATAATAATTAATCGAGTTATTTAACAATAACAGTAACGGCGTAACTGGAGACTTGAGTTACCACATTTATATTTTTATGACGCTCAACGCCTCAACGGCTTAAACCTGAAAAGAAACACAGATTGCAGGCAGCTGAAAATTATTTCGGTGGCGCAAATAATTCTCACATATAATCTCATAAGAGCATTAATTCTTTCCGCCATTTTTGTTACTGCGTTCCAACAACGTCGTATTAATTAGGACGCCTTCAGAGGCGAGCGTTTCCTTTCCAGAGACTTTCCATTTGAAATTTTTTTTTTAAACTTTTGCTTACTGCCAATCTCTAGCGTGCTTTTAAAACTTTCTTTAGTTATTAAATTCGTTGTACATCTTAAATGCGGCATATGCCGCGGGTTTCAGCTAGTTAAGTATAGAATGCAGAAAATAGAGCTGAAAATAAATCAAGAAAAAACTAATCTTCTGACCACTAAAGACGAGATAAAAATCAAGTTACAAAATGTCACTTTAAAATACAGGCAGACCTCACCGTTCACGGGGGTTACGTTCAGAAGAATGCCGCAAAGCGCAAACCGCGATGCGTAAGTAAACACATAAATGATGAAAACGGGGTTAGGTTCCAACTAGATTCATCTATACTATGCAACCTCAAAAAACCAAAACTTTTCTGAGTTTTTTTGTCTGGCAAAGCTGAAGTAGAAACGTTAAGCTTTGACGACATGGGTTTCCCGTGTTTTAAAAATTAAACTCAATTGAATTTTCAGCAGAAACACTCAAGAAGACAGTAAAACTTGAACTAAAATTCCATACGTAACATAAATCTGCACTTGAATCTAGAGTTCGAATGTCCATTTGTTTTATTCATTCATTCATAATCTATAGCCTCTTTTACCTTTCGGTGTCGAGGACCATTCATACCTCGCGGGAAGTGCAACGAAAGTAATACGCCGCACGCGACTTACACTACGCTCCCCTGCAGGTAAACATACTACACACATTTGTTTATTCAAGTTATAATTTTACAATTTATTTCAGGTCAATTTGGTAATAAGAGATTCAAAGGAATAGGCTCGATAAGTGTGTTTACAAGTTTGTGATAAATAATGTTATTTAGGTATTCATTGCATAAACCGCATACGTCTGCTTTATTTACTTACTTTTGTGCCCCCTTTTCTTTTGCCGTTCGCGGATTGCTTTGCCGTTCGCGGGATGGAATTGGCAACTCTTTTAACTTTCACACACTAACGGCCGGTCTTATAAAGGTCACTAATCTGACGTTAACTTTATATCGCTGTTAAATAAACAAAGTTCATCAAAACGTTAGCGCTTATGACATATTATTCATTAGTAAACAAATTTTTACGCACTGAGATATTACTAATTCGTGCTGGCTTGAACGAATTATTTCTACTGGGAATTCCCTAACCTAACTTATAGCGCGGGTGTGCACCTTGCAACATGACAGCGTGCTTTGACAGTGAGTGCAATATGCCCTTTCTGGTGAACCTGCTGTTCTTGTTCTGAAGACAACTACATTTTAAGCCAATATACATGTTTTGTGAAATTTCCTGAATTCGCCTACTTTCCTTATAGTTTTGCTTTGTAGCCTAATTATACAGTCATAAAGATATTAGAAAGTTCATTTTTTAGGGTCACCTCAAACTGAATTATTTATTCATGGCTATTTATTGCCTATTTTAATGTTCTTTGCAGCTTAATTGTCTGCCTATTATTTATTTTTTAAGTCTAAAATTCTGACATGACCAGTTATTAAGTAGAACCGATGGTAGGTAATGGTTAATGTCCTTTCATGTCCGCTGGCTGGTGTATTTGATTGACTCATACACCTTACAAT
The DNA here is from genome assembly GCA_940337035.1 of Agriotes lineatus. Classification (NCBI taxonomy): domain Eukaryota; kingdom Metazoa; phylum Arthropoda; class Insecta; order Coleoptera; family Elateridae; genus Agriotes; species Agriotes lineatus. The sequence continues at coordinate 109,526 of CALNHX010004707.1, read as the reverse complement.
ATTTTTTAATGAGTATTTAATTTGAGAGCTGAACAAAATATGTTGATCAAAGGTATTTAAACTACAACGCTGCAAGTTAATGGCTACCCAAAAAGAACTCTGAACCAACATTAAAAGAGATGGACAAAACACCGGCAGAGGATGAGAAAACGGAGCCAATAACCATGTCCTAATACCATACATCAGAAGAGTTTCCAACAAACAGAAGAATAGCAAACAGATTCAACAAAAGAACTGCCTTCAAGTCACAACAACTATGAGAGACATGATGACACATATCAAGCCTCAGAACAAAGACCAGAGATCAAAGGATTGTATCCACAGCGCACCTTGCGAGTGTGGAAGACAATACATAGGGGAAACACAACGACTCCTACAAGTGAGATTATCGAAACACCGCAAGGATATTACATAGGGCAAATCCAAGATCGCAGAACACGCCTGGAACGAAGAGCACCACATACAATGAGATAACGCATCAATAGTGGCTAAAGAAGAAAACACGTTCCGTAAGAATGTACCAATTTAATAAGATATTTTACGGGAAAAACGAGATTCTTTAAAGAGAAAAAACAGGAAAAGATGATTCTGTATCAAAATATGTAGGCTTGTTACTTGTCTGTAAAAATATGTATTACTTAGAATTTGTTAGTAATATTTTTCTTGCTTTAATTGTCTATTTTTGCAAATACCTCTATAATCCGTAACATTTTAAAATGTTATCTTTCCAGATTAGCGAAGCTGTACTCTACGATTAGCAGTTAACAGAAAAAAATGCGGTCGATGACTTAATTACCTCAGTTAATATGGTATGTCAGTACAGTTTTTGTCGGTTTGAATTTCAAAGCAATTTTTTTGTTTGTGCGATTAAATTAAAATATTATTCCACAGGCGGCTATACATTTGTAGAGTAAAACTATTTGAATTTTAACTCAGTTTTGGGGTTGTTTTCGAAAAAATTACAAATGAAAAAGTTGTTCGGTTTGATGAGATTTCTGTATGGTCAAATTTGTCATGTGGACTTGCATAACACACTGTATATTATATGTAATGTTATTACAAATGTAGTTTTTAAAAATAAAGTTCTTTTCTGTTCATTTACAATTAAAAATTATTTATTAAGATACAATTCTTGTGATTCCTTGTCCGTAATAGTATGACCAGGTACTGAATTTTCACATCCACCTGCAGGGTTTATTATTAGAGATAGAAAAAAACTTGAAATACAAAAGTTGTTAGGTTTTATCTTAACCACCAGAATAATTTACCAGACAAAACAAACAAGCATAACAAGTTACTAAAATAGCAGTTTTTTTAAGTAAAACAACCTACCGGGGTGTCTTAAAATGAATCACATCTAGTATGCTTTGAATTTCCCATAATGCAGTCTAAAATTTTACTTGAAATTGGCAAGACTGTAAGTCTATGTCAAATTCAAGGTTAGTAGGTTATGTTTTCCGTCAGTTTTGACACAGACTGACGCAAAATCTAACCTGCTAACCTCGAATTTGACATAGACTTACAGTCTTGCCAATTTCAAGTAAAATTTTAGATTGCTTTATGAGAAATTCAAAGCATACTAGATGTATGTAATTCATTTTAAGACACCCGGTATATATTTTTAAGAATATTTGAAAAGCTCTTCCAAATTCCAAATATATACAGAGTGTTTCAAAATTGCACAGCACATTCTAGGTGCTCCCTCCGTTAAAATAAACAAAACATTTTCCATAAATATTGGTTCAAAATTGTGTCTTAAGGGACCTATAGCTCCGCGAAAGGTAATTAAAAAACATTGCTACGCTACTGGAGTAGCAAATTTTAGGCTTCAGGTTCGCATTTCTGGTAAACTACTGCAAATTCAAACAAGAATCGCTTTTTTATGTAAAAAAAGTCTAAGCTTTTCGAGTATCCAACTAGAATTGAAGAAAATTTCAACTGTAAAAAGTTACGATAATAACATTCCCCTACGCTTGCATAAAATACCCAACCTGAACCTTACATAAACTTTTTTGAGTAACATAATTCAGCATAAATATCGTGTAGATATGCCAAATTGCATCCAATTTGCTTTCTCAATATTATGTGTTTTTCCTGAATCAATAAACTATAGTAAAGCAGCGCATAGTACTAAAACTATAAATTCTTAGCAAGATCGGATACAATTACTTATGCTACGAATAACAATATTGTTTTCAATACCCGATTATAAAATTGTTACTAATATTAACTCAATATAATATTTGCAAAATTTCCTTGTCACAAACAATCAAAATAATTCTAATGTAGAACATTGTTTTCACGTTTTTTGGTCTTTGTTAAAATGTTAAATACTGAAAAATAATTATTCAAAACATATTTCCATTCTTAAAAATTTCACTATCAAACAGCTGTGATTTTCAAGCAGTCCATAAAATACAATTAGGCAAAACTTATTAGCACATCATGCGGATTTACTAATGAACAATGTAAACAATATAACATTTGTACATTATTCCACTATGCAACCGCAATTCTTGAAATCCACGTCTAACAAAAATGTCAGAATTATAAAAACTTTTCTCCACATTCCACTAAAAATGTGTTTTGAAGTCGTCGCATATCAAACTTTCACACACTATCAGATATTTTTAAGGTATATAACGTTAGGATATGCTACTACAATCATTACATATAAAAAATAACATTCACTACAATTTCGTTAGCTGGCGTCTGTGTGTGTCTAACTTGGCACATTTCCTAATTGGGTCTTTGGAAATCTAGTTGCATTAAATTACCTTTTGTATAAAAGATGATTTGGCGATTCCTCAGGTGCAGATAGCTGGTGAGGTGCACCCATGGTATTGTCAGTGCTACTTCAGCACACCCTTCATTGCTTGGTTCAGGCTTACGCTTTGCTGAGCCTTGTCCGAATTCATAGTGACCATATCACTGGTTTAGGAGGTACAAAGCCCTCCTCATCCTAAAACAGGAAATTATGCGTTTTCAATCAACACTTGGAACTATACAATACTGTAGTTTTGATGCAATTTTTGTGATTTAATCAGCATTTATAACTATTATACCGAGTGTGCAGAGCCTGAATTGTAATCACAACACAACTCGGATCTAGTTATTCACTTGCCTTTATTGGCAAATTCGTATTGAAATTTTACCAAATTTCTAATTTTCGAATTTAGGGATGTACTTACTCAATAAAATAATTCATACTCCAAAGCCAATGAATACATTTCTACATTTTCTTGGTAAATCTTTAAAAAGCACATATCATGTGTTATCAATTAAAAATGTCATTTTCCACGAATCCTTTCGTCGAGTTACGCGATCTACTGTAACATTTTTTAGGTTAAATTGCAGTACTCAGTTATTTCTCTGGGCTTGTTTATTTAACGTCGAAATTCAACGTTTTATTCTAAAAACAATCATGAGTATTCTCCGGTTGTCATTTGGCACTGATCCGATCTGAAGTTGCCAACACTTCAGTCTGCTACAGAAACAAACAGAAAACCCTAGAATGGAACTGAAGTTCGTGCTGTTCGCAGTGTAACAATTGTTTTGTGGTGGTGCATCTGTTTTTTTTTGTTACTTTGATTAATGATAAATGTTTAATTTACAGTTCGTTAATCAAATATCGTGGATTCATTGTTTCGAATTAAATCGCTTTCGCCATTTGTCAATTTACGGAATAATAAAATGTTATGTTATAATCCAATAATTGCTGTACTGAATATTAATCCTTATGTTTAGAAGACAAAGCGTATAGATATTCTTTTGTACTTAATATTGAAAAATAAATTGGTACGAAATAAAATAATATTTGAACTTATGTTGGTTTGATGGTGGTGTTGTCTTTTAAAATTATAGAAGTTAAATTCTTGTCTACAGGATTATTCGTAAATAATCTTGGGTTGGGAGGGGGTGTGTATATACCGAGTGTAACGTAATTATAGTACACCCCTTTTTTTTCTATATTTGTGAATATACATTTTTGAATATTGGCACATCATTTGTACTAAATAAACTTTACTTTTTGAGATACAAATATTTTTTCCCTTCTAGTTTCAGTGAAAGTGATACAAACTTTTGATTTTCAAATGGAACACTCTGTATGTTATTGCATTTTTGGATTATACATAAGTTTTTAAATCCAATATACCACATAAGTGACATTTAAAATGTTACACACACTTTAAAAAAATTAGTTTTATTTTTTAATTTAAGTGTACAGTCGCGGAATTAAAAATCCGGGCGAGTCTTATAGAGGATGTTTGCAATTTTTGGGTAATGTAAATTGGGCTTTGCGTTTCTAGGTTAGCAATTGACAGTTAAACAATGAGGCATGCTGTCATATACGAGTAATTATTTTGACTTTTACTAATTTCACCAGGTAACGTGATAAGTAAAGTAAAGTAAAATATACACTGAATCATTTTAAGTGCCCGGATTTTTAATTCCGCGACTGTACCTAGCATGACTGTTCTGATTTTTTCCAGTCTACCCATGTAAGGCTAAGTCTAAATCACGTCGACAATAGTAAATTACGTGATTTGTGACTAAACAAAATTGTCCAATATAGTTTTTGGGAGGAAACTATTTTTTTAAAGGGAACCATATTGGTACCATATATGTATTATACATATATTGCTAGTAGGGCCTGGAAACGGCCGAAAACTTTACGGCGCCGACATAGTCTCACTGTGAGTATTACGCGTCTCGTGCGCATGCGTGAGAATTCGAACTCCGCCTTTAAAAGCGAATTTTAAACTTGACCACTTCCCCATTGGGCGGACGACGCCGCCGCGCTTGCGCACAGCTCACCATTGAAGAGTTGGTTGTCTGTCTCACTTCCTTCGTGAGTTTCCCACTCATAGCCGCTAGCAATATAGTTAGTATTACATATATGATTGGTACCAAGGTACCATTTAATACTACTACTAATGAGAAATCTATTTGTAAGTTTTATTTAAATGTGCAACTAACAAAATCAAAATGACAAGAGCAAATTTAAAAATTAATTTTATTGCAATTTCGGATTGTTATGAGGCTCTTTTAGGAATTGATTTTCAAGCCACATCATTGCCAATCAAGATATTGTGCGGCGTAAAGGTTGGTAGCAGCAACTAAAGTTCAATACAAATGGCGAAACTCTAGGCAAACCATTGGCAATAAGCATTATCACTGGGTTGAATTGTGTTGGTACATAAGTTTCTTATTGTTTTTGTAGTGAGGTTAGGTTTCATGTTGACATTTAATTATTTTAAATTGTAGTTCTGGCTGCTATAAACTTAAAATGTGAATTTATAATTTTGTGTTAACTAGGTAGGCATTGCATCTAGGGCAATTTCAGTTTATAATAACCAGAATTACAATTTAAAATACCTAAATATCAAGCAGTCAGTAAGAAACCTAACCTAACCGCAAAAATAATAACCAGAAGCTTATGTACCAACACAATTCAATCTAGCGACAATACTTGTTGCTTATGGTTCCCCTAGATTACATTTCCATATGAAAAAAAATTGACTACATTTTTCTTGAGATTCTCCATAAATAATTAGCATTCCACTTTTTTATCCCTTGTATACAGTTGCTGAATTTTGAACTAAATTAACAACAATTATAAGAAATTTTTAAAGATACAATGAAAACACCGGTAAGCCAACATAAATGTTTGACAAGCTAAATATTTCATTTTCAAAGCCACCTTAGTTACTTATTAGTTATTACCACTTAATTGGAACAAAATTAATATATTTACATTTTTGATGGATTGTAACTTTGGTTGTATTTGTACCAGATGCAAATTGGGCATACCAGAAGATTCTTTATTTGTGATAGTATTGGATGGTACCTTGATACTAGTGATGGGAAGTTTCGATACTTTTGCGGACTCGTTTATTCCAATCCCATTCCGCAAGTGGATCGAGTCCATCGGATTCGATCCTCGGATCGACATCGAAATTGAATGTACATTTCAGACACCCGGGGTCCTCGGTCTTTCGGGACCCGGAACGAACAACCCGCGTATCTTTGTTTTGATGAGTGGTCACGCAGTCGGTAATTCAGTATGTTTATATGTCTCAAACATCAATTGGGCACATACAAAGCCGCCAGAAGCCATAAATCACTGATAACTGATAAAAAAGCATGCAACTTCGGCCGTATCATGTGTCGCCTGTCGACGTCGAACCTCTAAAACGAACACCATCATCATTTGCTGTTCCCCATCAACACATTGTATTGTATTCTGTATTGAAATGGATTGAATAACGGAATGCCAAAGGAATGAATGTCCGCGAGAATTGACGCCTCGCGACCTTTTCGTTCCTCGGAACGAATCCGGACCGAAACTTGGACTCGATCCAAATCGATCCTGCCCCGGAGTCGATCCTTTGTATCGAATCCGACCGGATCGACACATCGCTACTTGATACCAATATGGTTCCATTTGAAAAAATAAGTTTCCTTTAAAAATCCAGTTTGAAAAACTATTTACTCATAAATCACATAATTTAAGATTTTCGATGCTCTTTTGATTCTTTTAGCATGACATGGGTTGGTTGGGATAAATAGTAATAGTCATGGCACACTTAAATTAACAAATAAAAATCTGTAAAGGGGTCTACACGGAACTTCCCTCGTCCGAATTACATGAATTTGCAAATTAGGAAAAATTGCTGCCGTTGGCAATCAAACTCCGAGGCTTGCTCCAACGTGTTCAGACAGGCTCAATTCACTTACTACACGGCTTTCACTGATAGACCACCGTGGGGGGTCAGGTTGCTTCTGGCTCTATATAAGGGTCGCATGATTGCTGTATACTTCTATCCATTTTACGATATTTACCCAGTATCTGTTGGTTTCCATTGTCATTAAGGGTAAAAACCTAAACCATGCAAATTATTACTTTTGTCGATTCCTGCGTTAAAGCAAACATAGACACTTTATTTTTTTAAGGTGTACATTAAAGTATATATTTGACCGGAAGTATACTCAGTTGCGTGACAGATAGACATCTAATCCGCATGCAAGATATCGTCTTCCTCCAACAAGTACTTTCTGAGCTATACCGCCAACAGACGCACAGGCAGACGAAATTCAGAAAACATGTTTTGTCATATAGAGACCCAGAAACGTGAAGATCTGAAGAAATCTCGGAAGGTGATTTTTTCACATTTACAGTACAGCCAGACCTCGCCGTTCGCGGCTTTGTGGTTCGCTGATTTGATTTTACGCGGGGCACCTTTGTGCTCCCTTTTCTTTGCCATTCGCAGACTGCTTTGCCGTTTGCGGATAGAATTGCCGACTGTTTCAACTTTCACACACCAACGGCTGGTCTTATAAAGGCCACTAATGTGACATTAACTTTAATTCGCTGTTAAAATAAACAAACGCGCATAAAAATTTGTTTACTAATGAATAATATGTCACAAGCGCCAACGTTTTGATGAGCTTTTCTTTATTTTAACAGAGATTTAAAGTTAACGTCAGATTAGTGACCTTTATAAGACCGGCCGTAAATAAATAAAGCAGACGTATGCGGTTTATGTCATGAACACCTAAGTAACATTATTTATCACGAACTTGTACACACACTTATCGAGCCTATTCCTTTGAATCTCTTATTACCAAACTGGACCTGAAATAAATTGTAAAATTATAACCTGTATAAACAAATGGACATTCGAGCTCTAGATTCAAGTGGCAGACTTATGTTACGTATGGAATTTTATTTCAAGCTTTACTGTCTTCTCGAGCGTTTCTGCCGAAAATTCAATTGAGTTTAATTTTTAAAACACGGAAAAACATGTCGTCAAAGAGTAAAGTTTCTGTTTCAGATTTGCCAGACAAAAAACGCATAAAAGTTTTGGTTTTTTGAGGTTGCATAGTATAACTAAATCTAGTTAATGGAACCTAACCCCGTTTTTATCATTAATGTGTTTACTTACGCATCGCGGTTTTGCGCTTCGCGGCATTCTTCTGGAACGTAACCACCGCGAACGGCGAGGTCTGACTGTACTTCCTTTGTCTTTTAGATGAGGGAAGTATAAATTAAATTTTAAAAAGTTTCACATTTAAAATGTCATTTATATAGTATTATTGAATTCAGAAAATTATGTAGAATCCAAAAATGTAATAATGTATAGGGTGCTTCATTTGAAAACCAAAATTTGATATCACTTCTGCTGAAACTGGAAGTGAAAAACATATTTATGCAAAAAAATGACGTTTATTAAGTACATACAATGTGCGAAGTTAAAAAAAATAAAGAAAAAGGGGGTGTAGCATGATCGTGTTATGCTCAGTATATATAGGAGAAAGCATAATAAATATGGGATTTGGATAATATCTAGAAGACAACTTAATTTCAAAGTTTTAAATACAATATTATATTTTAATATATGAAAGAAGCCACGTAGCGCAGTTGGGTAGGCGCTAGGCTTGCATTAAGCAAGTCCTCAGTTTGAATACCGCGGGAGCCAGAATTTTTCCGCAGTATAGGCGATTGGAATCGAGCTCGGTGAGACCATTCACAGTTGGGCACCAAATTAACTGTGCTCTACTCAGAACCACACACTTAAGAGATAGAGTAACAAGGTCAACACATCACCATGACACACACCTCACACAATAGTGCTGCGCAAGCACAAAAGGCACTCTCCAGCTTTGTATCCTGAATCCGAGGCAAGTTGAGCACTTTAATTCAAAATCTACAGTTATGAGTAATTCTGATATTAATTCTACTGAAGCACAATTTCTAACATTGGTTTACTTACTTACGATCACTTAAAGAAAAACTCAACAAACATTGAGATTGCAGAAATAGGTACTTCAATAAATGACATAAGAATTACAACACATTCATCAACCAAAACTTCCATCGGTTTTAATTAAATCAAATGTAAAAGAATAATTTTCACTGATTTTATAAAATCACAGTCTCGTATGGGTGTGCCACGGAACACAGTCCAAAGAGGTTCAGAGGCCCACAACTATTCCCATTAAAAGATAAGAAAAATAAAACTCTTAAAATGTACTCGAGCTATGGGCATTGTCTCATTGCTGATTTTGGAATCATAAGTATAATATCTCTATTATTTTATATGGCTAATGGCACAACATACATAATATAAAACAGTATATACAGGTGGTATAACATGTAAAAGAAAAAAAACACCTATAAACGTATGTAAACAAAATTAGGCCAAATTGTGGCATACAAATTAGGTTTCAAGTTTTACAGCTCCAGATCTAGTTGTTGAAGCCACTGGATCGCCTCTGGTGTGGCTTCAAGGAAGTCGTTACGGGTACCAGGAAATGCTCTCGTACCGCAGTCACATTCAGCGCTCTGACGCATGCCCCATTTGTGTAGTGCTGCCCCGCATCTGCCATGGCCTGTACGCACTCTATTCAGACGGACCCAGGATTTACGTCGCAAGTTGAACCCGTTAGGCAGTTTTTGGGGGTCGAGTAAGGAATGCCATATTGGGCTGGATTGGTTCTGCCACTCTTCTATCCACTCATTTTTACCATTGAAACCCTGCTCAATGAGCTGTTGGGCTGTTTTCACAGGGGGTTTTCTGGACCTAAGCCTGCCAAATGTAATTAGGTCTTGGTGAACGGGAAGAGCTGGCTTTGCAGAGATTTTCTTGAATTCCCAGACGATTATTTTCTTCCTACGAATTTTTTGAAGTTCTGTGTGGCTTAATACTGGTAGCCACGCAGTGGGTATGGACTTGATGGATCCTGATATTATCCGCATGGTTTGGTTGAGAACAGTGTCGACTTTTTTGACATGGGGGCTATTCATCCATGACGATGCACAATATTCCGCTGTTGAGTAGACTAATCTTAGCGTTGAGGTGGGGAGCGTAGCAACTTCATACAGCCCGGTGCTTGTGCGTTTTAGGGCTCTAAGGTTGTGTAGTAGTGATGGGAAGTTTTGATACTTTTGCGGACTTGTTCATTCCAATCCCATTCCGCAAGTGGAACGAGTCCGTCGGATTCGTTCCTCGGAACGAACTCAAATTTGAAATGCGCATGCAGACGTCCGCGCAGGCTGCGCTTCTTGCGATCTCAGCTTCTCGGTAAAGACCGTGACTTAAGCAGGAAATTCAAACTTTAAATGCCTAGTTAAATTAGCTGTTGCACCTTTGTAGGAAAATATACCACTACAGAATGTACATTTTGCAATATTCCCACCTACTACATCAAACAGGTTCCAAATTTCACTAGGTTTTTTGTTCATTTTTACAATAACAATGATGCACTTGGCGAAAATACAAACAGAACAGAAATGGAGCAATAATCAGAATACAGACGAATAGTGTTACAGCCGCTATTGGAAGGGCAAAAATTGTAAACAAAAACAACCTTGTGTTGCAAATTGCAAAGAATAAAAACGTGATAAATAGGCAGTTGATGTTGCATAGTACATTTGTTTTGGTCAGTGGTCACACCGTTAGTAGTTCAGTATGTTTTTATGTTTGAAACTTGCAATTAAATGGATACCTACAAAGCCGCCAAAAGCCATAAATCACTGATAACTAATAAAAAAGCATGCAACTTTGGCCATATCATGTGTCGCCTGTCGACGTCAAACCTCTAAAACGAACACCATCATTGTTTGCTGTACATTGTATTTATTCTGTATTGAAATGGATTGAATAACAAACGCAATGCCAAAGGAATGAATTTCCGCGAGAATTGACGCCTAGCGACCTTTTCGTTCCTCGGAACGATTTCGGACTCGAAACTTGGATTCGATCCAAATCGATCCTGGCCCGGATTCGTTCCTTTGTACTGAATCCGACCAGATCGACACATCGCTATTGTGTAGTAAGTCATCGGCAATATTTGTTCTACCACTTTCCAAATAGTTTTCGTACACCAATTCGTTAGCTTTACTCCAGCACAGTATGTACCTTTTTCTTATCCCTTTTGGTATATGTTTCTTAGCTGTTGCTATGACCATCAACAAATTTTTGGTAATTTTCTACTCAACAACTCTAAACCTAACTTACACTTAATTTAACTAACGAGTTCTACAGAGCTGGGCAGTATTTGTATTTGTAAATACTTTTTTTAATTTAAATACTTTGTAGTATTTAAATACTTTTTAATGTACGGTATTTGTATTTCTAGGTGCAAATACTTTGCAAAGTATTTAGTATTTAAATACAATTTTGGCAGTATTTAAATATTTTTAGGATATTTAAATGGTTTTACAGTATTTAAATACTTTGAGAGTATTTAAATACTTTGAGAGTATTTAAATATTTTCAGAGTATTTAAATACTTTGAGAGTATTTAGCTCCTTTTTATTTCTTCAAATGTATCTCTAACTAGTAAATAATTTTTGCATAGTTTCAACATTTATCAAAATCCCAAGTTTTTACTTGAAACGTGAACACGTGTAGTGCTTCAGGTAAACAACCACCCGTGCTAGAGCGAAACAGAAACCACCAGGCAATTGTGGGCCTGAGCAAGATGCATAAAAAGCCGGTTGGACGGAGACGGTGCACCCCTGCCATTCGATTATTTCGATATTCCATGTTTTGGCAGCGCGGAACAAATACTGGTGTTTCCTCTGTACCTGTGTCGTGATTTGTGGTAAACAGAAATTACTATTACAGTAAGTATACCTATATTTAATAGTACTATTAGTAGTTCATATTCAATATACGCAATTTTATGAATAAAATATTTTATGGATTTTAAGATTTTCTTTGCCGAAAACACCGGAAACCAATATATTGTTTCCTTTGGAGTTTTTAATAATTCATATACAATAGTTTAAGCTATGTCATCTTCATTATTTGGCTTAATAACAGAATAAAAGGAAATTTAGAATTTTAAATTTAATTTTGAAAAACTGTTTAACTGGTATACACATGTTGTGTTGCTATTTAAATATTTCGCAAGTCTTTTTACATTTTAGGGATATCTAAATACTTAAGAAGTATTTTAAATATTTTTAAAACATTTAAATACTTAAGAAATATTTAAATACTTTTAAAGTATTTAAATACTATAGGTATTTACTATTTAACTACTGTTTGCTCAAAAAAAGTATTTAATGTTTAAATACATTCAATTTTCAAAAAGTATTTAGTATTTAAATACTTTTTAAAAGTATTTTGCCCAGCTCTGCGGGTTCAAATCTATTTCCGCTCCGAGAACATCCTCTTTATATAATTAAAATAAAGACAAGTTACAAATTTACTCCTTTTATATCAGAATAATTAGTAGACAACTTACCTATAACAGTTCATATGATACTAGTTAAGTCGTTTATTAATAATTTTGTATTCAGAAGTACATGTTTAATACAATATAAAAATATCTGTGAACAATGACATACCCACTATATTTATTTTAAAGTAATCTTTGTAGGGCTGTAAGTTGTAATAAATCGACATTTCATACAAAAGGAATTTAGTTTCACTAACACCATACTTTCCTCACCAATCATCTTTGGCACTGAAGATTAGATGCAAGCTCTCTGCCTCGGCCCGTTCTACGAGTTTTAGGCCGTTTTGGTTATTTTGCCTATATTTCCAATGGGTATGGTGGCTATTAATATTTCTATTAATCTTTTATGATAAGAAAGGAATTTAAGAGTCTTACGACCGGTCTTATAAAGACCACTAATCTGACGTTAACTTTAATTCGCTGTTAAAACAAACAAAAGCGCATCAAAAAGTGAGTGCTTATGACATTTTATTCATTAGTAAACAAATTTTGATGCGCTTTTGTTTATTTTAACAGCGAATTAAAGTTAACGTCAGATTAGTGGTCTTTATAAGACTGGCTGTAAGACATATAAGATATCAGACAGATCGAGCTGTCATACAAGAATAAACAAAGAAATAAGTTTCTTCACGGCTCCTACAAATAAGGCTCATTTCGAACATAAATTGATTAAACACACTCAAAATTATTCCACTGTTAGTAGCTTTTCAGAAATAATTACTGCTTGCTACAGGTTTTTAACAATCCCTGTAACTTTAGCTTCAGCAGAATGTTCCTTTTCCAAATTAAAGTTGATCGACTATCCGCTTTGGCATTGCTTGCAATATTGAAAGTGAATATACTATAAAGCTTAATTTAGAAAATATCAAAAGCACAAAAGAAAAGTTTTATTTTATTATTTTTATTGAAAATATAGAATTTACCTTATTTATAGGATATACATTTTCATAAAATATAGGAGATTCCTCCTAAATATAAGTCCGGCAACCCTACCTGGGTGTATAGTTTGCAATTGGCAACTGGGGAGCTACAACCCATATCCCCTCTGTAGGTTCGTCGTTGTTAGCAAACTATCTTGAAGCATAATTTTTAGGGGGTGAAAGCTGTGACAGTTACATACAATTTGTTTGTAGAAACGTAGTAGGTTTGTTGTAAGTTTTTAAGTATTGAGCGTTCTATTTAAAAAAAAGTTTGGTTTGCTACTTTTTCTAACCATCCTGTATAATCACAAATATTTTACTATCGTGCACCATCGTAGTACCTGCAACTTTTATATAATCAAATTTTATGTACCTAACTCTGTTTTATAAATACCCTCCACCCCCCACCCCTTTCGTTGTCGAACCCTATATGTTTAGTAAGTGATTTGTGTTGATCATAAAAGCATTTATGGAGACAAAAAGTTCATCTACAAAAATAATAGTTTAAGACGAAAAAACAGGCACTTTGGTTAAAAGCTCTTATTTTGCAGGCTATTGTTTTGTAAGTATTTCTTTATGAGATGTTTATTTTACTTACAATGCATGTAGTCAGTTATGTGTAGTTTAGTTTCCATAAAAAGTTTTATAACCATAATAAATATACTTAATGATATAAAATGGTGATAGATATCCGACAACTACCAGTTAAATCAGAGTGCAAGTGAAAAGTCATTGTAAAGGCTAAACATGTACATTAATGTGTTAGTAAACTAGATAAAAATGTATCTAGGAAACGATGTTTATGGTACGATATAAAATTGAGTGTTTGTCTTTAATATGCATTTGATAAGCCAAATTAACAAGTGAGTAGTTATAAAAACATATTACCGGCAGTAGTTTATTCAATATGACGCAGAGTTGGTGACAAAATGTAAATATTTGGAAGTTTTATAGAATGAAGTTAACTTTATCGCCGAAGGCAATTCTTCAAACTGTTCTAGTAAATGCTACTAATTGTTTACCCACATAGTATTGTTTCAAAAAAATGCTGTTCCACTGCATACTCTTAAAATAAATTACATTCTACTGCAAATGTTTTCTGGCTGTCTAATATTCAAAGACGGTATGAATTTTGTTTGCATTAATTTGTCACCAGTTGATGACTGTTTTCTTTGAAGTTTTCTGAAATCAATAGTATATAGATCTCATGCCAAAACATTAGAGCAGTTGAAGAGAGAAGAAATATTATTGGCAAAACATCAATCGAAAATATTTAATAGTGTGAACTGAAACATTATTTTCAAAACAAATGTTACTATAGAAGTTACTTTTTTCAATTTAATCCTGTTTTATTCATATTTTCCATTCACTATCTTTAGCCTTTTTTACTTTTCGGTGTCGAGGACCATTCATACTATGTGGGAAGAGCAACGGAGGTAATGGACAGACTTACATTATGCTCTCCCACATTCAAACATACACAAACTCAACAACCCTAAACCTAACTTACACTTAATTTAACTAACGGGTTCAAATCTATTTCCGCTCCGAGAACATTCTCTTTCTATAATTAAAATAAAGAAAAGTTACAAATTTACTCCTTTTATATCAGAACAATTAGTAGACAACTTACCTATAATAGTTCATATGATACTAGTTAAGTCGTTTATTAATAATTTTGTATTCAGAAGTACATGTTTAATACAATATAAAAATATCTGTGAACAATGACATACCCACTATATTTATTTTAAAGTAATCTTTGTAGGGCTGTAAGTTGTAATAAATCGACATTTCATACAAAAGGAATTTAGTTTCACTAACACAATACTTTCCTCACCAATCATCTGTCGCCCTGATTACTTTGCAAATGATTGGGAGCGTCAGCAAACATAACTTTAAGACGATAGGCTTCGGCTACCATGAGTCCCACCTGTGAACCAGTCCAGTTTTGAGTCGGTAAGTTCTGTAACAACAACATAAGTCCTTGGAAGTCAGTTTGGTGTAATAATTGTTTTCGCCAGTGGAGCAAAAATGCTGCACACACATACAACTGGAATAAAGCGAATGAATCGTTTTCGGCTAGATAGGTGTCCCACAGCCTTATTGTACATCGTAAAGGCAGTTCACGGGTAAGTAAATTATTAAGCCATCTAAATGAAAACTGCAGATAATCGACGTTGTGCTGGATCAGGTGTCGGTGGAGGGTATTGTCGACGCGCTGAATCAGTTCCTTCAACTGGTTAACCTTCCGCTGAATTCCAAGTTGCGCAAATACATAGTTGTCTTGAATACCATCCAGAAATTTCGAAAGGCACCAAAAGGAGTCTGCTTCGATTATATCACGTTGTTCCTGAGATAACAAGTCTACAGAAAACAGTTCAAAAGGTTGGTCGTCGGGAATGACCTCTTGAAGGAACACCACAAAAAAAGGCGTAACCAGATCATTAATGCCTTGCACATATCCTGAAGCTGGATGTCTTATTGCCCAAATAAACAAAATTCGCTCGAACATTCGCTGCACGGTATCTTGTTGAAATAAAGGAATTGTAGGGTTCATTCGTGGCACATCAATATGAATCTGGTGATAAGTATCCTGATACGCTTCGTCACGTTCTGTATCATAATATTGTTTGACTAAACTCCAGTAATCCTGACGTTTTCTTTCTAACATGCCTTGACGTCTTTCTTGGTTCACGGGAAGATAGCCTGATAACAATCTCCATGTAACAGCTCGAACTTTCACTGGTACTCCTGACCAGCTAATCTGGCACAATTCGGCAATTGTAGGCGTTCCTGATAACAAACTCTCGAACCGCTCCAATTTAGATTCACAGTCTTCGTCTTGATTGCTGCTGCTTCGTAGCTGCTGTGGGCGGCCTGGAATTCTGTTGCTTCTAATCGGGTCAGTATTTTTCAAAGCTATATCGGTATTAATATTCACAGCTGCACTTTCCGAAGCTGAAGTTCTGTGATTATTCAAAACGTTTAAAGCGGCCGATTCAGATACCTTCTTTGATATTCGGGTACCTAAAACATTTTATATTAACTTAGGAAAGTACACGTTACTTAATCGTACTTTCGACTCCTGATATTATACAAAATTCATCATCGTCCATGGCCCACGCATCGCTAACGGATGCCTGGAAGTCTTGAAAAGAGGTTGGTCCTGCTGGTTTTGATCGGGTGGCACTCCGCATATCCTTTTTGGGACTCGGTCTAAAATATTTGATATATTGTTAGAATGCACAGTAAAACAAACAAATACAAGAATGGTCCCCTTTTACCTGCCAGGCACAGCTTTGCTGCTCTTTTTCCAAAATGAGGTTTTGTCATTTTCAACATTTCGTACGCTATCCATGATATTAATCTAATGAATTACAAACTGTATCCATAGTTTTGTTAACAATTTAACGACAAAACCATTTAATTATTGCTAAATAACTTTGAGGTTAAATTTACTCAACTTACAGAAATTTAGTGTCTACATAACGCTACAATTTCCTACGGTAATATAAATTGCCACATCGACATAGGGCGTAACGTTTACCATAAAACCTTAGGCTTCTATAAATCAAATTTGCATTTCATTGTTTGACCCTCAGATAATTTTGGTATTTAATTTTAATTTTTTTGGTAATCCCAAGTAATAAATTCGAACTTCAACTTATACTGAAATAATATTAGTGGAATCGTTTTTTTTTTCTTATATCTGACATAAAAAATTATGTATAAACTTACAATCACAGCATAGGATATTTTACAATTTATACTAGTATTTTCATACATAAATTTTATAATAATCCACTTACACTTAGATAATGTTTTAGTGGAAACTTTTTGTTATCTGAAATATATAGATAATTTAAAAGATACAATAACAGCGTACATTGTAAAATTAATATTAGCATACTTAAAATATATTAAATGTTTAGTTGAGACATGTCTGCTAACGTTAACTTATAAAACGACTATCATACATATTTTAGAAGGAAAATTATTTAAAATGTAGGTTAGGTTAAAAATTTAAAAATATCTCCATGGGTTTCTTTAAAAAATATAATTACTTTTAAACTTTGACATGTAAATGAAATCTGTCACTTTTTCTGATAGCACGAAGTCGATGGCAGTAGTGTAACGCGATTTCATTGAGCCCGAGCGCAAACTTTTCGTTATGGTCCCTCTCATACACGACCAGTAAATTTTTAACCTCCTTCCCCCATTCTAAATGCCCAACAATTTTTTATTGGAACAAAAACAAGAAGATAGTTTTTAAAAATTTTGTGTAAAACCGCAACTGAAAAAAAATCCTTAGACATAATGACAGACTACATTGACTGATTAAAATAAAATATCGTCTTATGTGATATTATATCATCACAATCAATACATTAAAAAAAACATCTCTAGTCGAGCGGAGTAATTCTGAGACATTTTTGAAACTTTTGTTTTATAGTCAAGATTTCATTATTCAGTACTAGTTAAATATATACAGACGTATGTAAAGTTTGGTATTCTTGCAATTGGCTTAGTGACCACTAAAACAAAAACTCCATACCCTCATTTTCTGGAAAATATGAGACAGTCATGTATAACAGTGAGACGTCCATATAACTTACTTATTATATACTTCTTCAAATTTTTAAGGTAATAATGAGACGTATACATATAAATATATGATTTGTTTTTCAGCTTCTTGATTGTAACCGCGAAAAAAATCTTAATGTATGTGGAGGATATTTCTATTGCTTGACTCGATAAAGAACCTAATCTAAAGCAAATAAAAATTAATAAGCTTAGATAAAACGTAAGTAATCAAGCGTATTCTTTCGAAACATTTGCAATATTTACTACCTATGGGTATACAACGTTACAACGTACACTATATAAAGGCGTACTGTGCCTGCGTGTTTGCATATCTTTGTCTGTCACTTTTTCCATCGTCAATTATAGGGCGCAGTTTGTTCGACAGAGGTTCTGTCGTCACCGTGTCTTTTATAATGCAAAGATGAGCAAGAACGTCATGCAGCGAAATTTACCCGAGGGCGTAAAGTAGGGATGGGCGCGTGACGTGAAAACAGTCGTGTCACGTCGTGTCACGGCGTGTTACGTCGTGAACGTGACTAATATTTGAAAATCGTGACGTGAACGTGAGTGAACGTGACTGAAAATTTCCAAGGCGTGATTCACGTTTCACGTTAATTTCACGTTAAATATTTAGTAACGAATAAAAAACTGCAGGGTGCAGCAACTTTTAAATTCATTAAATCACAAATTGTGCCAAACAAGTTACATTATGGGCTTTATTTTTGGACCCTAATTATAAATCCTTAAAGTTCATACCTTCACATAAAAGAGAAGATTATAATGCAAATAAAACTATAGATGATAATGATCAAATACCTAGCAAACGACTCAAAACTGGTACATCAGCATCAGATTCTTATCTTTCTACACTTAGAGAGAACTCTGACGATGACACATGTAATTAGGTTGATGTCGAAACAGAACTAAATTAGTATGTTATATTAAAATTCCGAAATGCCACTGTTAAAAAAACTTGAGAAATTTTAAACATACCGGCAAGTTCCGCTACAAGCGAAAGAGTATTTTCTACAGCTGTAGCTGGGCGAATTTTAGAAGTGCGCAGAATCCGACTTAACGCTGAAAATGTTGATTACATATTATTTTTAATTTAACATTTTAATGTTTAGATGTGTAGATGAACTTATTATTCTAATAAAAGTAATGGTTTGTTTTTTATACTCGGCTAAAGCTGAAAATGTTAATTACGTTTTATTATTAAACCAAAAATGAATTGTGTAGATGTGTAGATGAACCTATTTTTAGAAAAGTAGTACCTAATGTTTTGTTTTGTATACTCGACTTAACACTGAAAATGTTGATTACGTTTTATTTTTAAACCAATTTATTGTGTACTTGTGTAGATGAACGTATTATTCTAATAAAAGTAATGTTTTTTTTTGTATACTCACCTTAACGCTGAAAATTTTGATCCTTGTACGTAAAAGTACTTTCAAACCTACGAATTAAAAGTGTTGCCTAGCAACGTATACCTTATGTACTCATACCAATAAGGGAAACGTCAATTCCAATGACAGCTTTTAGTATTACAAGTAATGTCTTTGAAGACAGCTGCAAGAAATATATTTGCGAGAAATCAGTATTTATCCCTTGTCGAAGTTATTGTAGTCAATTTTCATTTTTTTCTTTTTATGTTAACTATTCTGATTGCAACATATCACGTAAATTATGTCACGTGCAAAACATATTTTTAGTTCCCTTTAGGGTTTTTTCTTTGATTTTAAATTTGAACATTCTATCTGTCTATCTGAATTTAAATTTTGAAATAAAAGCTGCGTGTCACGTCGTGAGTGGCGTGTCACGCCGTGAACGTGAGTGAACGTGAACGTGATCGTGCGTGAACGTGACTGTTTAAAGCCAGCGTGAAACGTGCGTGACGTGAGCGAAAAATCACTCACGCGCCCATCTCTAGCGTAAAGCGTCAGGCTGCAATCTGGGAGCACAAATTCGAATTCCACCGGCGACGATGTTTTTTCGTTGTGAATTAATGTAATTCGCATTACTAAGTGCTTTCTTTTACTGTTTCAGTATTATTATAAGACACAAATAACAACAAATCCTTACTACAAAGTGTTAAGGTTTCGGTATCAACACTTAATAGCTTGTTATACATATTTCCAATACTTCCAATAGTATTTTTTCTTAGTACGTTCACTAATGCACGATACGTATGACTAATCAGTTTTTGAAAAATAGCAATTAAGGCAAATAATGTTGAGAATACATTTAAAACTATTATTTGTAACAATAAAAGTTGTACAGAAAAGTTGTTAGAACATTTTACTACTGTAAGACCATTGTGAACTGAAGTTATAATGTCAATTGTTCTTTTCTGCTAAAAAACGTATAAGTTATGGATAGTTTTTAATATGCAATGACCAAAATAGTATCTAATATTAAATAGCTATACCATCGATTTTTGTATAAAATTATTAGGGCTAAGTAGTTACACCTTTTATGAATGATTTTGCTAACAGCTTTTCCCGATTAAAGTTTAACATGTTTTTAACGCTTACTTTCAATTCGTCGTACGTACCTAAGTATTGTTGTTAAAGTGGTAGTGGTAACAAGCAACTGCTTTCTAATCTAAATTTTTAATTTTGCAAAACTCATCGATTAAACGACAGTTTAAAAGGTTTTAAGAAAACTACGGAACTATTGGATGTTTTTGAACTATACAGGGTGTCTAAAAATACATTCAGATATTTTACCCACTTATACATCTCATCCATCCAAGCAAAAAAGTCCTAATAAACATGGGTCAGGGAACTCTTCATTTCCGAGGTACAGGGTGTTAAAGTTTTCAACAAAAAATCGTTTTTTATTGTTATCTAAAAAACTTTTTGGACGATTTTAATGACATTTTTATAATTTGTTTATAACTTTATGAGGTATCTTTTGGACATATTACAGTTGATCCAGTATTTCCAGGTGCGTGCCCATGGGGGGAATGTCGATAAGGTTTTTTACAAAAAAAAAAAAATAACGCCCAGTAGATTTTTTGCAATTTCCATATATTTTTTAATAAAGCTACTAAAAATGCAACTTTTTTGTCTCTTGAATTTTTTTCGTATCTCGCTTCGTTTTTAAGAAAAAATAAAGCCCATAATTTTGCACGCCTCTGAACTATTAAGACAAAAACTGCTCCAATATCTCAAAAACCCATCAGCTGATTTTAATGAAACTTTTACGGTTTATTGATGCTATTAAGGATCATGTTTTGGCGTACTTAGTTTTAAATTATTTATTCCAGGAGCGACCGCGATCTTTTTTAAACTTTAACACTCTGTATCTCGGAAACGAAAAGTTTCCAGACCCATGTTTATTAAGACTTTTTTACTTGTATTGATGAGATTTGAGATTGAGATGTATAAGTGGGTAAGATATCCGAACGTATTTTTTAAACACCCTGTATAATATAGCTGTTTATCAGTTTCACATTTTTATGCCCAAGTACCTATACATTTTCGAAGTAGGTTCTTTACAGAATGAATCAAAATTTATTCGCTAGCGTTTGGGATAAAAATGAAAATAAAATAAAAATGCCAAAATCTCGAGAAAAGGCTCGTTTTCACGAATACTGCGGAGTAACTAAAATCTACAAATTTTATATTCAATGCCATTTGATTAACCTATTATTGAAATTTGTTTAGAAAAAACTGAAATATCACGTTATCAAAGAAATTAAAAATAAAAGAAAATGTAATTGTGTTATATACAGGGCGTTTGTACATCGCCAGACAGCTTGTAACTTCGTTAATAATAAAGATATTGGAAAAAACTTTTGTTTGTATTAAATGCCAGTACGCAGCCCTCAATTTTTGCATGACGGTTTTTAAAGGAACACTTTATGATAGCATGCTTAAACTACAATTTTAGAACTCGTTTCTTTTATTAAAATAATATTTAGATAAAGCAGGCTTTGGCTTACGGAAAATCATTACAATCTTACCAAGAAATGCGAAATAAACTTCACTTGGCTCTAAATTAGTGATGGGCTTATTCGAATGAAAAATAACCGGTTATCCGGTTATTGAAATAACCTCTGTAACTCGGTTTTGGTTCCAAGTATTCGAATGAAAAATAACCTCAAAAAGATACGTACTAGGTGCCGTATCTCAGCGACCTGCGAGTGATCGAAATTCTGTAAATAATACGTCATTCATAACCATAAGCAAGGCAGATTGTTCTGATTGACCCAAGTGAGGCTCGCGGCTGCTTGTTGATGTTATTAACGCATTTGAGACTCCCAGTCGACCAGTTAAATTTATGGGGCCGTTCCTATTAAAGATAACGCTTTGCTAAGTATGAGATTTGCCGAAGCTGTGTTGGTATTAATTTATAACGGCCTAAATTTTTGCTTCGAAACGAGGTTGATTATGCCTAATAAGGGATAAACAGAAAGCGAAATAAGATTTTGCAATGTAACAAATTTATATTTAATTTTTAATAACGGAGCAGTCGATACCCATCCGTCGTCATATGATATGAACGTGGGACAAGAAGTGGATTTCGATGTTTAAAATTTTAAGTGTGCGTCCTTAGAACCGCGGAAGGCTGAAAGTAGATAAATTATGGATTCTAAAATATACCGGTATGATGTTCAAGCGAAAAGGGAAGGGTGGCTACTAGAGAATTTTAGGAACTAAAAATAGATTCAATAGATACTTTGTATTTATAATTTCTTTATGATTAGTATTGATATAGCTATTCTCAATAGTTTAAACTCCTTAGAAATCAAATAAAAATAATTTATCTACTTTGCGTTCGTACTGAGGCTATTACGATACGCGACACAAAGCGGTGCTATAATAAAAATACTAAAAATTTTCATCTTTTTGCTTAAAAAAGTGGCAAAGTAGATAAAATACTGTATGATACCTCGTTTATAAGGCATTTTGTAGCACTTACTCCTTTAGGGCACTCCTCGCTTCGCTCGTCGTACCCTAAATCCGTGCGTGCTACAAAATGCTTCTTATAAAACTCGTATCATAATATACTATTATACAATTATTATAATTAACGATTAACTGAGTTCCTCTGCTATCTGCAAGTTACGATGCCGATGCAGATGACGGTGAACCGCCAACCGGCAAACCGGCGAAATCGAAACGAATCGAGAGCCAAAATTTATTCGAATGATTATTCAAATAATCATTCGGTTATTAATATCATTCGAATGCAAATAATTCGGTTATGAAAATTGTCCGGTTATGCCCATCACTACTCTAAATATTCCTCATGACCGAATTATCGCATACTAAAACAATTAAAAACTATGTTTTATTTAATGAAACGATATGAGTTTCATTAATCGGTTGAAAACTACAATAAAAGAGTTTTCCAATGATATACCATATTCACCATTTCGTTTACAAGTATCATTTAAAAAATCCAAAATTTATAAAACATAATTCTTCCATTTAAAAAACAGTTTCCAATTGTTTTAGTGCGTGTGGTGCGATAATTCGTCCACGAGAAACGTTGGAGCCAAGTAGACTTTTTTTGCATTTTTTGTTCGATTATTAATGATTTTGCTACGTCATGGCCTACTTAAGCTAAATATTTTTTTTGTACTAAAAAAGTTCCAAAATTGTTGTTAAAGCATACATCATAAAGTATTTATAGCACTGATTTCAAATATCTAAAAACATACAGGGTATTCTATTTAAAAAACAAAATTCACCTCTCACTACGTAAAAATAGGAAGCCGTGATTTAGGTAGGTTTATGACAATTTGTAGGATGCACACTGGCATTTAAAAAATGTTTTTCCAATATCGCTATTATTAATGAAGTTACGAGCTGTCTAGCGGTGTACAAACACCCCGTATAGTGTTATAATCAGTAGAGATGAGTATAAACAACAATGTATTCTTTAACTGTTTCGCTACGATTTAAATACGTAGGGACACGCATCATAAAGTAGGTACTAGGCGAAGATTTTTCTAACATAAAAAGCTAAATACGAAGCGTACTTTCAAAAGGAAGTAGAATAATGCTGTATTCAAGATCTAATTACTTTGTTCTTTCCTCAACAATAAGGAGCAGCGGCTCTGATAGATTAACTGTTTGAAAATCTGTTTTAAATGCGTCTGTGCCAGTTAGTCTTTTATAACGTTTTAATATGTTTTTAATTGAGTGAACTATATAAAACTGTTATCCATACTTAAGCAAACCACATCGGTTTTTTCATAATTATGGTGAAATTGTGTGGAGTTAATATACCCTTGAGTTATTATAACTATCTCAATCTCATCGTCGCCTTTAACAAGCAACGGCACCAGTTACCCATAAACCTACTTTCTTTTCCTGCTGTAAAACATCCATTGAATTCTTGTGCATTTTTAATATAAAAACAATACGGACGATTCAATAGCTCTTCGTTAACGTTATAAGCGTAAAATTAATATTGTTCAGCATGCAGTGAAAATTTAAAATATTATTATTCGAACACGGCCAGAGTTTCTAGACCAAACGTGGGCAATTTGTGTTAGAAACCACATTTATTAGCTGCTCGTCATAGAAACTCACAGAAATGGTACAGGAATCGATCAAAAAAGAAAAACATTTCACATAAGGCCAGTAATGTTCCTACGAATATTCTGTTAACAGCAAAATGATTGAGAAGCAAATAGGCAAAGTAGCTGTCATTTCTGTATGCTTAAACCGCACAATATTCAGAATGTGGTTTCCAATACAAATGCTTAAAAATATAAATAAAATTATACGCACACTTTAGAATAAAGAGAAATAGAACTTCCTTATGACTTGTATCTTCTAATATCCTGCGGAATGGTGTAAATTATTCCAGTACTAGTCCAACTGTTTATTTGGTATAAAATTTTCAGAGCGTATCTGTTTAATGGTCACTACTTTTAACCACAATAATCGAGCTTAAAGGTAATAAAGATGATTAGTTACAATCTTGATATTCTTGATATATCTGCAGTTCAAGAGTTATTAGTACTTCATCAGCATTTCACTCGTTTATGCGAATTATTCAATTTTAATACCCAGCCTTGTCGTTATTTTACGACTTTGTGAAAGTAAAATGGTTTTATACCTATCAGGTGCTCTTTATTTGAGTTCAAACATGAGGAGCTCGCTTACCTTAAGAAATATGGTTAAATTGGATCAACATCGCAAAATATATTCTTGATGAATATCCTAGAAAGGAATGTGACTTATTTTTTCCAGATGTACAGGGTAATCTATAACGCACGAAGGAGATTTTTAGGGTAGATAGATGGGGCAAAAGAATTTTTTTCTATTAATAAACATTTGATGAAAAATCAATAATAAAAAAGTTACAGTGGTTTAAAGGCCTTAAAAAAGTTTCCCACTGATTGAGTACTGCTGAAATTAAATTGTTTTCCAGAGTTTTTTTCTAAATGAACAAGATTTCTTTGTTTCTTTGGAAACGATATAATTTCAAACATAGAGAAAAAAGACAGAGTCCTCACTCCAATGCTAAATTATAAAACTAGTTTCTATTTCAATGACATTATTATGTTTTTATAATTACTTACTATTGTCTTATAATTACAAAAAAACGAATTTGAATTTTTTATCGTTTACTACGAAAAAATATTTTTTACAACTTATTGTTACGATCCTGAGGGCCGAGGGATGGATGAGTCGGCAGCCTTGGCGATTAATACGCGAGCGTTCCAGAGCTTCTCGAAGCAGCTGCAGAAATATGAGTCACAGCGGTCGAATGCTCGGGAAGCGCCCTTACAGCCAGGTGCAACGGACACTCACGCTTTTAGGGACGCGCTCAAGGGCAACAAACGCGGATGCGTCATGCGGTTCCTAGAAGAGTCTAGCGAACTCGCGGTTAGTCTAGAAAGGAATTACCTGAAATATAAATACACGCCAGCATGAATAGCGGGCGGTTGGAATTCAGCATCAGAGCGCCGAGCTCCCAGATAAATAAAACGCGTGAACATAAATAATAGAAATAAATAAATATATAATCGTTAGTGTTTAAGAGTGATATAAATAAATGTGTTAATCCGTATGTAATAAGAAATAAATGTACCGATAGTTCGTTAGTGCCTGTATTAATTTGTAATCTGCTTGATAATTCTCGCATGTGCTTGTAAACAATAATCGTAATAATTCATTGTTGTAAATAAATGTTTGAACCCATGTTTGTCGTATAATTTTAAATAGCCCGAACGTTAAGAACGTAACATTATTTAAAAACTTGTGTACATAATTTTAATTTTAAATTATGTATTTACTTATTTTCAATTTTAAATAATGCAAAAATGCCTTTTTATTGCTTTAATCACTTTTTAAAAATAACATAAATTTAATAAAGACAAAAAACTATGACAAGGAAATAGAACAATAACTACATAAGTATAAAAATTCACCAAAGTCACATAAATTGTTCAAAATGCTGCCCCTACTTTTCAACAAACATTAGCTTCCTAAGCAATTTGGCGTGTAGTACTAATTCTTCCACCATCATGACCCTTCTGTGGTTGTAAATTTCCAGTCTCTCTTCCCCGTTGAATAGCCCGGAGAAATTAATTTTTGAAAGGGGTCGGTTTATTTGGAAATTTTTCTAAATACATACGCTTTGCTCGTACAACACTTTCATCGGCAGCTCCATGAACTATTATCATGTCCATGTATTCATCGTTAGTGTAATTCACCATTTTATCCGAACTAATAACTTAATAACGACCACTAATAACAAATCTTAAATTTGATGTGTTCAAATTTACTGAAATGTCAATTTGACACTTTTCTAAATTTCAACGGCAACTTGCCCATTATTTTTTTTTATTATTTAGCAGCTCTCAATAGTTGCTACAAAAATTATTGGGCATTAAAAGAAAAAATTAAGACGCCGTAATTTCTATTTTACATTTAATTAATTTTTTTTGTAACTAAATGTGGTTCACTTAATTCAAATATCCCCAACTTAAATTTAAAACATAAATTATCCACACAATTTCCGATGAACTTCTTCTTATTTAACTATGCTTTAACTCGCAACTTTTTAGTTACTGAGATTTTCTAAAAATTTTATTAATAAAAAATGTTTACCTACTTTAGTTTCCTCTATCTATACGAAAAACCTCCTCCGTACGTTATAAATCACCCTATATATCTGAAAATACTAAAAATTTGGATTTTCCCACTTACTTGTGTTGCGTTTGTTTGGAAAACTTTTTAAATTCTACGATATCTTTTCTAAAACAAGTTTTTTTGGTTAATTTCATATTAACATATCTTCAAATATTTGAAATATTGAACATAAAAATAATTTCTTCAATATGCTTTATTGAAAGAGATAACAAGCAAATGTCGCGCAGTTAAAATGCTAATTTAAACACTTGAACTTTTGGAATATAAACAGGTTACAAAAATTAAAATAATTTTTGATACACGAAATAATAAATTCACAAAACTAGATATGTAGTATCAAATGGAATCAGATTTTTACAAACAAAAACGAATACACAAAAATCCTATACCTAAACATGCCTAGATTTACATTCGCCTGTATATGCATTATAGAGAAAATTGTTCGAGTTACCAATTCCATCACTGATTTTCTAACCTTATTCGTTATACGAATATAAAGATGCTGATAATATTCTACAGAAATCTACTCGAAGATGACAAATTGTGTCTTTAATATTGAAAGAGTGTTCAACATTATGTGCAAAATAAAAAATATATCTTAATTGTGCTATTAATACTGAAACAGCAAACGGAAACACTTAGTAATGCAAATTACTTTCATTTGCAACAAAAAATTGAAGTCGGTGGGATTCGAACCTAGGGAATCCGATCGTTGTTAGTCAGGCGCTGTGACCACGAGCCTACAAAGGCGAACACAACATGTTTGTTTGTCGCTGCTCTATAAAGGACACGCGACACGACGACGGCTGATCGCGAACGAAGTGTTTCCGATTGTAGCCGATGCAAAAGTCACTCAAAGACACACGCAGAGACGCAGGCACGACACACGTTTATATATAGGGAATTTTATATTCACATTGCAAAAAATTTTGCTAGAAGGCTTTACTCAGTAGTCTTATTTATATAAAACCGTTATTTTATACGTCGTAGTACATTATGTTATTATGGTACTTATGTAGTATATGTGCACACATTTCATAGCTATTAAACTAAGAGCTTCACTTAGCTATTTTTATTTATAGTAATATTAAAAACAGTCTTAAAATAGTTTAAGAACAATTTGTGAATTTATGGATATAACTACGTGAGGAATCTAGATTTAAATTAAAATATTTCTCTTAAGCAAATATTTTAATTCCATAAGAAAATCTAACTTTTTATTTGGGCAGCTAGAGTACTCGTATTACCCAAATGTTTGATTTATAAAATAATATATTGTGTGGGGCGCTTTGGATAGGTACGATTTCCATTCTATAATATAATATGTTACCCAAACTGAACCAAGATAAATCCAATATTGCAGTACTGGCGGGCAGGACAATTTTTGAATATCGAAAACTGTTACAAAAGCATTAAGGGACTGCTAGTTAGCAGTAAAGTTGAGTGGGTAAATATTCTTGTAGAAAAAATAGTACAGTACCATAGTGCTGAAGGTCTTGGATTCAAATCCGAGACGCGCCTGACGGATAGCGTACTCAATTGTTTTAAAAAAACTGCTAAAAGTAAATCCTTTTTGAGCATATTTCTCAAGCTGGGGTTCTTTAGTAGAAGATAGAGCGAGACTTGAAAATCAATATCTTCCTATAAAATAGATTTTTAAATGTTTTCCTTGATTAGTAAAGAAACGGTTAAGAACAACATAAAACAAAAGAAAGAAGCTTGGTGCACATTTAAAAGGACATATACGGCCGAAGACAAATAAATATATTGACATAAAATTTTACGTCATAAACGGGATTTTACGACAACCCCGGACCGCATTTACCACAAGTTGATTTGCGTTGAGAGGCAACGGTAGTAAAGCTCCCGATTTTCCGCAGCTAGGGCGCGGGAGGGTATGGTTTACGTTAGACGTGAAGTCCGGTCCTGCCTTAGGACAGTAAAAATTCTAATGAAATGTCAAGGCGCCACAGTAAAATTCAGCCTCTAGCTCTATGGATCTACTTCGTTCACGGGCGAAGTAGCGGGTCTGGTACAAAATACGTACTTGGGGGAGTACCTGCTTGTCAACTAAAGACCAAATTGTTTTTCCTACTGGGCTCAACTTTCCCTTCCATTTTCTTTACAATTATCCAACCAATAGCTAATCATAGATTTTCAATTTAACTCGCCTAAAGGGCGTGTTTCCTTACTACTTAAATGAATGGCACTTTTACTCAAAGGAACCAAGTATGTAGCTTTCACATGAGGTTTATTATATGTTGATATTGGTGAGGTTGCATAACAGAAAAAGTTATGCATAAATACAAATAGTCACAGCGAGTATCACAAACTAATTTGTGAAATAAAGACAAATAATAATAAGGGGCCCACTGTAATTCAAAAGAGAGGGCGAGACAGCTCACTCAAAATAGTTAACCTTGGTTGTGCAAATAAAAACAACAAACCTCGAGTATACAAATCAAAACAACTACCCTCGAGTGTACAACGTCGAGTTTTCTCCGTACACAGAACAAATCTTGTTAAATGCCGACAAAATAATACATACGTAGATCATACATATACTCGGATTACAAATTTTCCTTTAAATTATATGGCAGTTTAAGGAGCACTACAAAGTTAAAAAACACATACAATGACGTTAAACCAAGTTAGTTGCTAGTTAAGTGAGCACAATTTAATTTAGCCATGTCGCTGGAGAAACAAAATTCAGCTTTGGCAGATTTACACTACAGCTGGTTTTGGCGGCTCGACGATTTATAGAATGATGCAAACGCAAGCAGCGAAACAACCTTCATGCTGGCAATTCTTGACGCAGCTTCAAAGACACAAAACGACGTTAGCTCCCGTGTTTGTACGAGATTAGGCCGCTGTTGAAATCCGCCAGATCGAAGAAACAAAACGTATATGTGTAATATTAATTAAAGAAATATCAGCGAAGTGTAAATCCGGACTTCTATCCGTATAAAATGGTTAACAGCTAATTACAACGACTCAACCTGAGAACTTGATTCACACAAAACTTCTAACAACGGCCTGGAGAATTTCACAACACGGCACGGCACGTCTTGCCTGCTCGACTTTTCGGCCGTTAATCCCGTTTTTCGCGCTCGGTGTGCCTATAACTTTTGCCAATTCTCTTTAGTCTCACGGCGCTCTGTCGCTCTTAGAGCGTGGAAAATTTTAAAATAAGCGTTGACTTCTATAATTTGGGCAACAAAACGCTTATACGGCGAATTCCGACAAATACGCACGTATGATTAGGGGTATTTTTGCCATGTCGCAACTTGTTCCTGGGGCGAGCGTCCGGTTGGAGCCTAAAAGCTATAAAACGCAACCCGACACCACATGTGTTGCAACTAGGAACTCGGGAGAAAACGCGCTTAAAATTACAAATTAACATAACAAAAACACCCTGAAAACATTGAAGGACTACTTTATGACAAAAGTTAAAGTACGAGAAGATGTATAAAGACTGTTAGAAAACCCAGTAAATCTAGAAGGCAGAGAAGAGAATGTGGAAGAGGAAATAAGCGAAGAAGAAGTAAGAAGAGCCTTGAAAGAAATTCGTAATGGGAAAGTTGTAGAAACAGCAACATGGATCTAGCTTTCCTAGATCTGAAAGCAGAATTTGATCAAGTTTGAACAGTATGTATATGCGACGCACTAGATGAACTGGGAATAACTCCAAAATTACATAGATTAATTAAGAGGATACACTGCACCGTGACAAGAATATTTAGACTACTTAAATAGAAAAATATAGGATGTTTGGAAAGAAAAGAAACGGGAAACTGCAGAAATGGGATATTTTTACAACACATTTTTAGGAAAAGCGTAAGAGACAGGGTACGTAATTGAAGGGTTAGAAAGCAACTAGATATAAAACCCCTAATAAGAGAAATAGATAAAAGGCCATTGGGCTGGTATGACCATCTGGTTCGCATGAATAATGAAAGAATGACCAAAAAATGTTCAATGTGAGACCCGAAGTAAGAAGAACGCGGGGTACACTAGAGTCCAGTGGGAAGAAGCAATAACTACAATGGCAAGTAAAAGAGAGAAAATCATCACAGAGACACGGATAATGACAGCAGAACACATTTAAGAGATTGATACTGAAAGACATAACACCATCAGGTATAAATGTGGACAAAAGAAATGAAAAAGAAGAAGAAAAACACCATGTAGCATTATTACAATAGCCATATCAACGCATAATAGCTCTCTCTTTCTCTATTTTGAATTACAGTGGCCCCTTATTATTATTTGTTTTTGCGGTGTGTCTTTATTTCGCAAATTAGTTTATGTGATACCCGCTGTGACTATTTTTATTTATACAAGGAATCTTTTGTTATGCAACCTCAGCTATATCTACATATAATAAACCTCATGTGTAAGCTACATACTTGATTTCTTTGAGTAAAAGTACCATTCATTTAAGTAGCAAAGAAACACGCCTCTCAGGCGCGTTAAATTGAAAAGCTGTGATTAGCTATTGGTTATATAATTGTAAAGAAAATGTAAGGGAAAGTTGAGCCCCAGTAGCAAAAGCAATTAGGTCTTTAGTTGACAAGCAGGTATTCCCCCAAGTAAATATTTTGTACCAGACCCGCTGCTTCGCCCGCGAGTGAAGTAGATCCATATAGCTACGGGTTGAATTCCACAGTGGCGCCTTGGCATTTCATTACGATTTTTACTAGCCTAAGACAGAACCTGACTTTATGAGTAACGTAAACCACGCTCTCCTGCAAGCTAGCTGCGGACAATCGGGAGCTCTCCTACCGTTGCTTCCTAACGCAAACCAACTTGTGGTAAGTGCGGTCCGGTGTTCCCGTTTATACCGTAACATTTTCTGTCGATATATTTTTTGTCTTCATCCGTATTTGTATTTTTCAATGTTCCCCAAGCTTCTTTCTTTTGTTGTTCTTGACCGTTTTTCACTATGCAAGGAAAAAATTAAAAACCCATTTTATAGGAAAATATTGATTTTCAAGTCTCACTCTCTCCTTCTACTAAAGAATAGCAGCTTGAGAAATGTGCTCACAAAGGATTTAGGATGACTATATCTGCGGATCTGCGGATGAAGATACCCTGGACACAAAGGGTCACTAATGAGGAAGTTTTAAGACGGGTTAATAAAGGGAGGGAATTACTAACTATAATTAAAACCATAAAACTAGAATATCTTGGTCCTGTGATAAGCGGAGAAAGATATAACATGCTACAGCTGATAATGAAAGGAAAAATTGAAGGAAATGACCACCAGGAAGAAGACGCACCTCCTGGCTAAGAAACTTAAGAGAGTGGTTTGGATGTACCTCCTGGAACTATTCAGAGCTGCAGTGTCAAAAGTAGAATAGCCATAATGATAGCCAACCTCCGAAAGGAGAAGGCACCTTAAGAAGATATCTGCGGTTGGCAGCGTTGTCAGTCTACCTCAAATTCGAGGTTAGCCGGGTAGGTTTCAGTCTGTGCCAAATAACAAACAAAATCTAACCTGATATCCTCAAATTTGACATAGACCAACAGTACACTTCAGTAGTGCCAAGCGTATAACACGAATCTTCCCGCGTTCCTCTTTTCACTAAGCTTTTCTCTCGTTGCGCGGACAATAAAACAAGCAACGTTGTTACATGACCACAGATATTAGTCGATTTTTTGTAATTTTTAACATTGCCTTTTACTAGGTGAGCTGATGACCCTGCGAGAAAATGCTCGAGTCTCAGGCGGCAGGCCCGGGTTCGGATCCCCGCAATTATAAAGGGATTTTAAAAATTGTATGCTGTCCAGCTACCAAGCTAACACCTGAGGTAGTCGTTAACCCCTAACAAGGAACCGCTTCCTCGATTTTGACGGGCAAGGCTAAGGGCAAAGAGGGCGCATAGAATCACAACTTTGTGAATTTCAATAGGCCAATAGCCTATAATGATAGAAAGAAGAAGAGGGAGCTTTTTATATGTACATTTCCGTTTACACCCTGTATAAAAATATAAACAAATCATATACTATATTTTCGTTTCATGCATTGAGTTTTTGTACCAAATATTTTTAAAACAAATGTACAAAATTATTACTTACCCTGTATTCGCACATATACAGGGTGTTTTCTAAGTACGTGTATAAAATTTACTGGCATGCTCCTTGGCTTAATCTAAGACAAAATGTTCAAATCAACATAGATCCTTTTTCGTTTTCAAAATACAGGGTGTTTACTTTGAGAGAAAAAATTGTAATTTTCTGAATTTTTAAAGCGCGTTGGAATATTAATTACAAATTTGGTGTGTGTACATGCGGCTTCAAGAACAATTTTTGTGTGTCGGTAAACCATCTTTCAATTCGCCAGTGGTGTGCGTATGAGTCTCCTTTGCACGATCGAATAAGCATAAGGAGACGCCACGTGGACGCCACTGATTTTTTTTCAATTTTTATAAGGTTATCGAATTTCTTGATTAAAACTCGGCAAAACAATGTCTCTTGGGTTTTTTGTTAAAATCCTCTTATTTTGTAAACATTAAAAAATGAAACCAGGTGTTGCCAATTTTCTTATTATACCAGGTGTTTTTGAGCGTGTACGTAATTCAATGATAGCAAGAGCTGAGACGTGCATCATATCGGAAGGTGGTAATTTCCAACGTTTCTTTGTTTCACTTGTTTTCTGAAACCTTTGTTTTCTCTTAATTTGAATATATTGATGTTTCAATAAACAAAAAAATAGCAGCACCTGTTTTCATTTTTACAAAAAACCGGCGCATTTTAAAAAAAACCCAAGAGGCATTTTTTCTACAATTTTAACGAAGGAATTTAAAAAACTTATCAAAACTGAACAAAACTTAGTGGCGTGAATTGAGAGATGATTTACTGACACAAAGAAATTTCCTTGGCGCCGCATCTACACACACGAAGTCTGTAATTAATATTCCAACGTGTTTTCAAAAATTAACAAAATTCACAATTTTTTGTCTCAACTTCAATACCCATGTTGATGAGAACTCTTTAACTTGCAATAAGCTAAGAAACATGCAAGTCAATTTTCTACAAGTTCTTAGGGAACACCCTGTAGAAAAAAATATAAAAATCAATGGTAAAAAGTATAGCAGAAATTTAATTTAACTGTCACGAGTATGGATACATATAATAGGTTTTCAGTATGTAACAAATTACTGTTGGCAATACGTAAATATTGGCGAGAGAAAGTGAGATTTACATTTTTGAGTTATTAACCAGATCTATTTTAAGTTTTATTGTATATTGTCTGCCTTTGTCCATTAAAACCGTTTACTGAGTTTTAATTCCTTATGTGGGCTTTTATTTACAAATTAGCAGTTGATTAGGTTTTACAAATATTTCTTGGTTTTCCTTCCAATCATTTATCTTTGTTATATAGGTGGGTACCTAAAAATATGCGAGCTGAAAGCAGCATTTCTATTATTTATTACGTATGGGAAATTTCACATGAATGGGTTATTGTTGTTAGAAATTATATGAAAAACAAGGAAAGTAGGTAACGGTTAAATAATCAGCATTATGGAGTATACCAATGTAAACTAAACTATTGCCCTAAATTGTTAAAACAAATGCAAACATATTCCATAATCTACTACAGTGTAACCAAAATAAATTTGGGTTTTATTTTCTTAATTTATATTAATAAAATTATCGGGTGCCAATTTCCAATTTCTAAGGTCCTCAAATTTGTATAAAAATACTCAAGTTTAATATCTTATCTCTTAATGGGTCATGTGTGGGTTCATACAATTTTGACAACAATAACAACATTGATTTGAGAAATACACATCCTCACTAGTAGGAAAGCTAATATCAAAATATTTTTTTTGAACTACATATGTTGCGCAAATTAATAATTTATTTTAAGCGTTGCAAACCAAATTTAATAATAAACTTTATAGTAAGCACTACTAGTTGGGTAGCTCTATAAAGCTACCAGTTTGGAAGAATCCTTCTTCTACAGTTAATGTTATAGATGTTGTAAGTTGAAAAACTTTACTATTTTTAGGTGAGATATAAAAGGTTTCACTTCGAAAAATAAAAGATAATAGTATAAACAATTGGATAATTGTTCTGAAAAAGAATGTATACCTACCAATTGTCCTAACACAATATAAGATATATTTTACACAAAAGAAAATTCCCAACAGGCCTATATTTAAAAAAAATAAAAAAAGTTGCACCTGTGGTAAATAATTATTGAAAATTTAAAAAATCACATAAAAATACATTTCACGTCCTTTTCCTATCATTTATAATAAAAAATTAAAACAACTGCAATTTTCAAAAAACTTGGAACCCAAAAATTTCTGAAAAAAATGTTTGCGAACACGGAAGATATATCTATAACTGAGTTTTGAGTCAAAATGCTAATCATTTTAACATCAAGTTGTAAGGTCTAACGTAACTGCTTAGAATATAGTAACGATTTTATGTAAATAAATCTGTAAAGAAGTTTACACAGAACTTCGCTCGCAAAGACGCAAGTGCGGTAAAAAAAATAGGTACAATTATTTTAGCGTTGCTAATAATACTAAAAATAAACACTTAGTACTGCACATTACATCAATTTGTTAAAAAGAACTCCGCCTCCACTGAGATTCGAACTCGCGGAATCCGATTACTAGCTCATGCATTCATTATGTTCGCTTACGACTGGCTTATAAACGACAAGGTGACGATAGGACTGCTGTAGTGTTCATCCTGTGTTTGTGGGGTCCACAATATACCTATTTTCGTCAAGGGTAAAAAGATCTGAGCTATGTGCAAAATATTACTTTTTTAACTAATAGTTCTTGGGTTAAGGCAAAAATAGGCAGAGTTTTATTTTTTAATGTTCTCACCTTCTATATAATTGAACAACAGTATATTCGGTTTCAAGCCAGACAGACATCTAATCGTGATGCAAAATATCGCCTTCTCTACAAATAGCTTTTGAGCTATATCGCCAACCGGCCTAAATTCAACTGTTCTTCAGATATTCGGGTTTGGACATAAAAAAACAATTTAAGCCCATTAAGATAGTTTATTTAAAAGTATAACAACGAAACACCATTAAAATGATAATTTAAACATTTGAGCTCTCCGAACGTAACAAAAAATCGAAATTCTAGTTAATATCAACTTGTATTCTTTAAATGTTAATCATAATTGGTTGTGACTCATCTAAAAAGAGACTTAATAATAATTTAAGAATCTCAACCATTCAGCGATGATAAAAATACAAACTGGAGGATAATTTAAGAATACAAAACTAATGCGTGTTCAAAAAGTGTTTCAGTCAAATGTCCAAGTTTGACATTTAAGTCTCTATCCTACGAGCTAGAAGAAATTTTATCAAGGATGCCTTTGGAATTTTGAAGTCATGTGTATTATAACACCAGAAAATATGAAGCTGTCATTTGACATTTATTACAAAATGAGATTATGATCTTCTTCTTTGTCTTTTGCAGGCTTTGGAAATATTTGCGTTGTGTTTATTGCGGGAAGTCTTGATCACGGTTATGATCACGTAGCGTTATTAGCCACTGTCAGTCACAGTATATAAAATGTGACAAAAAGTAGGTATAAATCATATATGTATTATACATATATTGCTAGTAGAGCCTGGAAACGGCCGAAAACATTACGGCGCCGACATAGTCTCACTCTGAGTATAAAGCGTCTAGTGCGCATGCCTGAGAATTCACACTCCGCCTTTAGAAGGGAATTTTAAACTTGACTGGGAGGTTCAGTTCCCCCACCGCGCGGACGACGCCGACGCGCTTGCGCACAGCTCACCAAATGCATTGAAGAGTTGGTTGTCTATCTCACTTCCTTCGTGACCCCGCAACTCATAGCCGCTAGCAATATAGTTCTTTAAATATATGGTATAAATGACTTCAAAATTCCAAAGGCATCTTTGATGAACTTTCTGTTTGCTCATACTATATAAACATAGTTGTATTCATAAATTAGGCACTATACCATAGCCACCCGAGACTGAAAGACTTTGATTACCTGTTATTTACATTGAATTTTCATATTGGCGCCCATTATTTGCAACACATAATAAATATAATACTTTATTTAATATTGTATATTTTTCTTCATAGATTATTAAATGGCCTGTAATTACTTAAATTTTACATTCGCCTACGGCGCGAAAAGCGTGAAAAATATAATTTTACCTTGAAAAATGCAAATTTTTTATAGAATTAGAATGAAAATTAAGAATTGACCCCACATGTAATATCCGGTGACTATGAGACTAGGGTCAGGGCCATGCTTATATCTCGTTTATTTATGACTTCATTTGGATGAAATTTGATATGAAGGTACTAAAAATGATTGCTGATTGGTGGATAGATGTAGTTAAAGTGGTCGACTCCCGGTTTAATCGGCAGTGCCATTAACTTTGATTTTTTTCAATGGATCACCCGGTATACCTTATATTTTTCGAAATCTACGGCTCAATTTACATACGGTACTACGGAAGTGTTGTCAAATTTTTATTTTTCGAAACAAAAACAATTCTTTTTCAAATTTAACTTTTTACCATAGACGGCCCTGGCTGGGAAAAATCTGTTCTAATTGAAGTATTTTTTTAAATGGCAACTATTAAGGGCCATCTTGTCATTAGATAGCAAATTTTATTACCAATCTAACGCATCATGCACTACTTTATCTTTAATTAAAACTGAAGAATGTTTAATTAAAATATATTTTTAAATATTTTTGAATAACACCTGTTTTTTGTACGATTAACTTGATAAGAGGCTTCCACGAATGGGGCCTCCAGTTAATCCCCTGCGAATTCCGGTTCAATGGGATTGCCGGGAACTGCCACTTAATAACCCTTGACTTGGGTTCAGTTAGTTATTGGAGTGAAACAAGCCTTAACAAACACGAGTATATTGAGTAACAACGATTACAAACGTCACTGATGGACCGATGGTTTTTTACAAAAGCTTCAACTGTTGTGACACGCTTGGATTGGCCACGCGAAAATAGCGAATTGCGCGTAACCGTAACACAAAACAACCTGGAAACGTCTTCTCCAGGGAGTTAGAACGACCGCAACCCAGCACAAAGCATAGCTGCTTGCTTCCTCGAAGTTCTGAATCTAACTAACTCTGAATTTACAACGAGCCGAACTCGCCAATTCAAGGAGGGGCAAGCTCAAACACCATTGGCTGAGGCGATCCTGCGTAGCCAATCGGAGCGTCGCACGTTATTTAGGAAAAATGCTTATTCTAAGAAACCTTAATGCTAATCTCTCTCAATGAGGCAATTGAACGAAATCCATAAACCCATGATTCCCAAATATGCTAAGTCGGCTTAAGTTCTAGTAGAAAATGTATCCATCCGCTTAAAAGCCATTAAGGGAAGCTTACAAATTCCTTTCCAACATTAACAGAGGCAAACAAATACGGCAAGATGCAAATTTGGCTTTACCACGACCTTTGAATGAAATAGAACAGTTATGACTTGAATTACGTGATTAATTATAATCAAAAAGGTTTTGATGCACGCATCTGTGTGAATCAAACAACACCTAAGCAAATTTGGCAACACTGTCACATGTAGTCTAAGTCGTAGAGTTCGAAAAACATGAAATATATCGAGCGATCTATTTAAAAAATTTAAGTTAATGGCATTTCTGGTGAAACCGGAAGTCGGGAGTTTTTATTTTATCTGTCTGTCAATCAAAAATTATGTTTAATATGCTTAACTTATAACAAATTGCTTTCAAATTTGTTCATAAGTAAGGAGACAGAATCAATACCCTGGTCTCATTGCCACTCGCTATATTGTTGAAAAGAAAAAAATCTCTTTTTAGATAAGTCATAGCCAAATATGATTTACATTTAAAAATAAAATACAAGTTTATGATATAATTGGAATTTCGATTTTTTTTAAACTGACTACGCTACTGCATTTTTATTAAAAAATGTATCAAGCACGTAGAAATTATTTTTTCCATTTTCATTAATAAGCGTAAAACGAAAAGTTGAAATCGAACTTTTGTTTATAACTCGAAAACAAAGTACCATAGCCAATTTTGGCTTTCACCATTAAGCTTTTCTAAAAAAAGAGATCGAGGATGAGGCCGTCCATTTTTTCGTATCTCCTATAGTTATTGAGATTCCCTATAAAAACATCGAAATTTGCTCACCCTGTACAAGTACATACTACGTACTCGTTCTTAAACGTATTTAAATTTTTCCACACAGCAACCTAATTATTTACAAGGTTAATACACAGAAGTAGGTCGTTATACTAAAGTTGTACCAATTTTCCCAAGATTTTAATGATTTTTTTATAGTATTGTACCGGTATTTACAAGAACTCTTGAAATTATACAGAACGTATCAAAAATGGTGCATAAGCTGGGGTTTGTATTTTTTCTTAGGTAAAACGCCTTTTTTGGTCTAAATACGTCAAAAAAATCATCAAGGAATCTTGTTCAAAATGTAAAATTAGGGTCCCATGCAAAATTTTAGAAATATCGGGTGACTTTTATAAAACCGTTTGCATTAGATGAAGTGCTTTTGTAGTAGAAGTTACCTTTTCTATTTTTATAAATAAGTGAGATGTAACCATAAAACGAAAAGTCGAAACATCGAATTTTTACGTAAGAAATGACTTCCGGGATTAGACCATTTCATTATTGAGGTTGAAGTTCTTCGACCTCAATAATGACAAGGTCCAATCCGGAAGTCGTTTGTTACGTAATGACAATGAAAGCATTTGGCATCATTGAACTTTTGTTTATAACTCAAAAACAAAAGAGATAGCCCATTTTGCTTCTCACCATTAAGCTTTTCTAAAAAAAAGATGTAGGATGGGGGGGGGGCACTTTTCCATGTCTCATATAGCAGGGTTTCTCAACCTGGGGGTCGCGAGGGATGTGTTAAGGGGTCGCAAAGAGCGTCGCCAATGTTCTAATAATACTTTTTTATGACATTATTTATAAACACATAAAATATTTGGGACAAATACTATAAAAAAATATTAAATATGGATCAGAGAAAATTAAATGCGTCAAAAAATAAATATCAATGCGAAATTTGAGAATTTAGAGGGATTCCAACCTTTTAACCAGAAAATTTGCATTTTTAAACTCTGCTTATACATAGGGGGTCGCCAAGTTACAGGTAATGAAATAGGTGTCACCCGTACAAAAAGATTGGGAAACGCTGTATAATTATCTGAATTTCCTATGGAAACATCGAAATCTGCCCACCCTGTACAGTATGTTGAACGTTGATTGGGTAGAAGTGACTGTCAATGAATTGAATACATTTCCTAGTTTTCATTAAAAATTTATTTTATTAAAAAGAAAGAAACATCTTCAAATCTATTACTATATTCAAGTCGCTCAGTGCCTCCCCCTCGATATTTTCTCACGCCCCCCAGGTTGACAACCACTGCTCGAGAGAGAATATTTGGCAGGGGTCTATCATTGTTCAAGTAATTCTAATTTGAAAATTGTTTGAAAAAAAATCGCTAAATTTTTACAGAAGCATCAGGAACAGGAATCCTGAATTTTTTATATCGTGGTCATGCGATATTGCAGAGAAAATGTTTTTCACTTTTTTTGAAATTTGACACAATTCATAAAAACCCCTAACCGCACAAATACTTAACAACCCTAAATACATATTTCGAGAGCTAAGCTGCCATCTTCGGTAGCCTTGAAGAAAGAGACTAACCCGACAACTTTGGCCGAAGATCTTCACCAAATCACCAGTAAAAGTTTAGCTGTCGAAATACAGGGTGAGTCAATATTCACTCCCCAGCCCTCGTATATGTGTTCTACAATTAAAAATAAGACAAAAATGAAGAATACTAAAATTCCGAAAGCGAAGCCGTTTTCAGCTAAAATTGAAATAAATATATTTTTAAAAAAAATCGTTTAATTTCAATGAATTCAAATAAAAGATACTCCTTTACAACAACGTGTAACAATTTTTTTCAAGACGATTGGGCGCATGCACACGCTACATTACAAGTGCGAGACATTTTGAATCGCCGTCTTCCTAATAAATGGATTGGCCGGGGTGGACCAATACGTGACCACCCCGGTCTCCCGACTTAACTCCAATAAATTTTTGGCTGTGGGGATACATAAAAGAAGACTGTGCCTGCCGGAGTGGATGACTTTATTGCAACAATAGCAGAAATAAATTATGATAATTTCAATTCTGTTGCCAGGAACTTCAGCCATAGGTTACATATGTGTATTAACGAAAATGGTAACATTTTTGAGGGTTTCTTAAGAAATTAGTTGTTTTGCTGATGTTTATCTCGACGCAGATAGTTTTTTTAATATTTGAAGTTTTTTATGTATTTTAATTTATTGAGATTAAACGAAATTAAAAAAAATGTTTATTTCAATTTTACTTGAAAACGGCTGGGCTTTCGGAATTTTAGTATTCTTCATGTTTGTTTTATTTTTAATTGTAGAACAGATACGCGAGGGCTGGGGAGTGAATATTGACTCACCCTGTATTTATTTAGCGGATGTTAAATACTTGTGTGAGTAGGGGTTTTTAACGAATTGTGTCAGATTCAAACCGGTATTGTTTTGTGTTCAAACCAGAGGGTACAGCAGTGTTTTATTTTGAAATTTGCTTGATTTTGCATGATTAATTTTTCTGCCGTAAATTACTACCATCTACATTACAATTATTGCATTTATTAGTATGCATTTTGCGATGTGATTTGCACGGCAAGAGTTTCAGCTCGCAGATGGTAGGTAGAGTACACTGCGTAGTGGTAATAGTCACTTCCATTGCGTATTGTTGACTTTTTGGCAAGCGTGACGGTAATTGTATTTTTTGTTTACAAAAATGGGATAAATTTACCGACTATAAACACTACGAGTCAGCAAGGTCTACAATAAACGTTTTGCAGGTGACATTGAATGTTATGTTTAGTAGTTAACCACGTAAACAAAAACGTGATATTCACGTATCGAAATGCAACTATTCGGAAAAGATGCAAAATATTAAAATAATATATTTATCCGTTGGTAAAAGTGTTCAGTCGCGCTTATGTACGTTAACAATAAATTCCTCATTTAAACTCGAAGACTGGAACAGCTTAACAAATTAAGTACTTATCCTAGGTACTTAACGATAATTGTCGATACGTAGGTAAGCGGCGACGGTTTTTCTGTGATTAATAAGCCGGGGCTTGCTCTTAATTTACATTAATTGGTGGTAATTCGTTTAAAAAGCAGTATATATAGAAAATAGAATATTACTAATTTAACAGAAGCAAAGTGCCGAGGGACGAGTGTTTCTAGACTTATCGCCTCGTAACGTCTTGACCACCGAAGTGATTTAAGAATCCGCCGTTTTGGAAATTTCCGATCCGAGCAGCACTTCCGAAGAGACTGTTAATGAGCAGCATAATTTACTAAACGAAAAGTGGGAAGGAGGTTAGTGGGCGATTTTACCAGCGACTTTTACCGCGATTCTTCCTCCGAACACCAATCAGAGCAGGGCTGCTGGATTTTTACGCGCGAATTGCTACTCAAATTTAATCTTGTGTGCATTCTTATCTAACAAGAGACACTTTTGAACGGTAGTTCTTATCTGCATCGGTTAAATCGCGGTTATTGTTATAAGAGTAGGTGTTCACTATTGTTGCTATCAGTTGGTAGGTAGTAAAGTTTATTTATTCCAGTGACTGGCTGCACTAGGATGGCTTCAGACGCAGAGGAAGATCAAGATTTGGACTTAGATGAGGTGAGAAACATATTTATATTGGTTGTTGCATTGAACTTATTTGATTGATTATAAATATGAGGCATGTTAACTTGAACATAACGAAGTTAAATTAGCCAC
Source organism: Agriotes lineatus (assembly GCA_940337035.1). Lineage (NCBI taxonomy): Eukaryota > Metazoa > Arthropoda > Insecta > Coleoptera > Elateridae > Agriotes > Agriotes lineatus. Next base: position 66,791 of record CALNHX010004707.1, on the reverse strand, counting down.
ATTCACCTGAAACGGCTAAAGTCAAAATGTTGTTAATTACCAAAACATGCATGCTTAATTACAGAGTGGGTTTTTGTTGTTTTGCAATACACCTACTTGCTATGAGGAATTTTCAAATTCAAGGTTAGTGTCCACTTAGTTTAACCTTGAATAATGTCGGGAATTTTTAAAAATTACCCACCCTGTTATAGAAACCATTATCACTTATATAAAATTGATTTAGTTGCATTTAAGTGTCTTTTATGCTAGCTTTCAAATTAACAAGTATCAACATTAAACAACTTTGTAAAAGAATTGTGGATTATGGCTTGTTGGAAATCTATATCTCAAACATCTGTCAAGAATTAAGTGATTAAACAGATATAAAAAGGTTTCGATGCTTTTATAGATTAACAATCATGTGAATTGACTTCAATTACGTAGCATGTAGCATATTGTTGGCAAAGAAATCATTTGGGACTCCGCAGATTCTTCCTTGGATACACCATTGTTTCAGCAATTTTGCGTAAATGAAACAGAAATGTTCTACATGGTGCTGAAAAAATGGCATATTAACTCGATGGTACGCTGTTAAGGGATACTCCCTGAATATGAGAAAAATAAGGAAAAAATTCTTTGTGTTATATTTTTGAAGATTTTTTAATTTTAAAATTCCGTTCTGCTCGTTAATTCACAAAATTATTTACAAGTATTTACATTCATACTATTATCGTTAAAGTGGGTAATGTTTTTCTATCCTAGTACTGAATATTCGCGAAATTGATAATCAAACTTTGGGCTCCCATATTTTCAGAAATATAACAAAGATTTTTTCTCTTATTTTTCTCATACTCAGGAAGAATCCCCTAACAACGCACCATCGAGTTAATACGCCATTTTTTAGCACCCTGTATATTAAAAAGATTAATTATATTTTAAAAAAAATTGTAACAGTTTGTTTAATGCAAATTTGACAATAGAAAGTTAATTGCTTCGCACGATGCATTTTTAGAGCTATGAATATTTTGATATGCTTTCTCCGTTTTTGATCATTTGAATAAAAGAGAAATATGGATATTTGTATTTATCTCTAGATTATTAGATTAAAATTGGTAATATTTTCAAATACGCTAAAATTATATCGCTATAATAAAGCAAAAATTCTAATTTCAAGTCCATTTATGCAACAAAATAACAAATTAGGAAAAACGGTTAAATATTATGCATTATAGTCGAGCATTACTCATGTAATATTTTGAAGTGGTCTGTCATGTACTAATAGTTTCAATTAAGCGATAATTTCGACAATATTGTACACTGATTAATCCTAATAGGCAGACATATCTTATCTTTGCATCAGTAGTGAAAAGGTAAATAAAATTATTGAAAGAAGCACCTGTGCGCGTAACATACACATACGCTGTGGAAAATATTACTTCTTCAGGGTGTCAAAACATTACACATTTTTTCATATTCACAAGTTTAACTTAAATATAATATTAATCTGAGAATATAAATAGAAGTTCAAGTATGTGATATTCTAAAGCAGCGTAAATTCATTGAACTGGATTTACAGCTTGTCAGCAAGGTTATAGGGCGTGATAAGAGTAAGAAAATGTAATTTGAGGGAACCGTTCGTGTGTATACGTATTATATTAATAAATAACTGATTTTTAATCTGAAGGAGGCACTTTATTTCTAAGTCGCTGTTTAACATGTTCTTATCTCGGTAGATTATACTACTTAGTGCGAGGACATATAAAAAAGAAATATTTATCAGTTTTATTTCATATTAAGCCTGCGATTGTACTAGTAACTGTTATGTTATTATTTATTATTATTGTAATCAACAGCTAATCCCAATAGCAGGCTACATTTTAAATAATTAACATGTGTTAACATGCCAGTTTTCAAAAGCAGAAATTAAGAAAAAACGAGAAAGAAAAACAATCAGAGAAACAAATGGAAAAAAATTACTCGGAGTAAAGCCAATAGCAAAAATACTTGAATAACTTATAAAACATTAAAAGCTAGATTAAAACTAAATTATAGATTATAACTACAGTACTAAGCTGAAATAAAACGTAAAAAAATATTTTGTTAAATAGTATTTTAAAAACCAACTTCAATTATATTATTTCTTCTAATCATAGAATTTTAAAATATCAAAGTGCACCATGTAATGTCAGCTATGCATTATTTATCGTTCGCAAGTTCAATGACTATGTTATCTTGTTATTAATAAAAACCTACGACAAGAGATTTAAGATGCAAGTTGAGTAACTCTTTTCAAATAAAAACTGCCGGTCAAACAAAAACAGATACTTATTTTTTAAATGAAGTGTCTTGGGATGTGTTTAGAGAATTAAAACGGCCGTTCACTAAAAATATCATTTTGTTATGCAAAAAGCAAGTTAATGTGTAATGACATGAAAACCTCTCAAACAACTCGAACTGTCGTAAAATTGTATGTTCAGCATTGAAAATTCTATTTTTTAAATGTTACTTAATAAAATGTAGAATTTTATTTGTCACTTCAAATATAATCTAAAGATAAATAAATATGCATTGACATAACCGGAGCAGCCTGTAGTAAAACTGCTTCAATGAAAGGACATAGTCATCTTAGTTCAATAACCTTTAACTTACAAGCTGTGCGAACATTGCAATCATGCACTCATCTTACTGCGCCAAGAACGGATTTATTTCAGAATTAAATTACAAGGGTTATTCAATTTCAATGTGCACCATTGGAATTTCACGAACGGTAGGAAATACAAGGTCAATTGGGAAAAGCTGCAAATTCTAATGCTGAATAATATTTTAAAAGAATTAGACCTGACAGTCTTAGTTTTAGATATATGATAACAAATTTTAAAAAATATATAGATGGACATTATTATTATGACAATTTTTAAGGAGCAATTCAAAGCTGATTTTATTTTCCTTGTTTTAATCATTTTTGAGATATCGATACTAACTTTGAATGGCTATGACATTGTTGAAAAGAGCTGATTGATATCTTTTCACTGATATACGGTTTGCTACATTTATCTTTGTAAATAACCGAGATATGTGAAAGAGATACTTTTTATGCTAAGCTCTGTTTTAATGAGAAAACAAATTTGTCTTGCAAAAGTTGTAACCATTAAATAGATTAACTGGTCTTGTAGAAAAAAACTAAAATAAAAAACTTGAAAACTAAGACTGCTCGGTTTAATTAATTCTGTCACTATTATTCAGCATTGGAATCCGAAAATTTTGCAAAATCCCAATAATGACCCTCGAAATTAAATAACCCTTTGTTCCATATAGTGTTTCAATATTTTCCGAAAATTTTTTGTAGGTAGTAAATGCCACACTGATTAAAAAATTTGGACCGTGCCGTAACAACTTAACAGGAATTTTAAAAAATTGATTTTGTAAGATTTTCCACATATTGGAATAGATATTAAATTGAGTTTTTGTACTCTCAAATCTAGTGGCGTAGATTCTTATAAATAAGTGACGTAAACAAAAGAAAAATCTACGCCCCTACACTACTTCTCGAGACAATGTACAGAATTTTTAAAGTTTCAAAATTTGTAGTTTCTAGAGTTTCTAGAAGCCATTTAAATAGATATTAATTAAAATTGAAAAATATTTTTCCTAAAAAGCGCCTGGAATAAAAAACTTAAAAATTACGCAAACATACTACTTTTTGGTAAATAATAAAAAATCTAAAGAAGTAATTAACATTGCATATTATTTTTTCCAGTTATAAATCTTTAGTCTTCACATAAAAAAATTGAATTTTAATATTAAGCCTTGGTATGTGAAATTTTGAAGAATATTTAAAAAAATTATTTTTAGCTAAAGTTAAAAAAAGTACGTGTTTTCTGGCCTTGAGATTGTTCAGTTAGCTAAAAATAACACACTTTAAAAAAATCTCATTGAAATATTGCTTAATTTCCGAATAATAGCACTTTTTGGATTTTGACAATTTCAAAAAACTACATTTTCTAAATAAGTAAAAATCACATATATGTTAGGGGCTAAATAGATTTTTAGACAAGCACAAATTATTGACGTCAAAAGTTTTTTAAAAAATCAAAAATTTTAAAAAAATTTCATATGCCGACTTTTTGGCAGTCACTGTATATTATCTTCACAATCTGGTCCTAAAAAATCTCAAAGTGGAGCGAAATATTGATGTTTGAATAAAGAAGATTGTTCATAGTAAGACAGTAACGAACGGCTGGTTGATAAAACAGTGTAATTAAGTAATTGGAATTCGTTCTTCAGGGCAGTAATTAAAAAAAAACTCTTTTCATCCAAGCCAATATTTCAGAAAGCTTTATTCCTTTATCAAAGCAAAGAAAAGTGTAGTTAATATTTTATAAATGCAATGCAGAACCAAAACAGGCATTTCTAATTTCGTACATCAGGTTAGAGGTTTAAAACAATTAAGTAGTTCGTGTAAATCAATTATAAGCAGATTAGAAATTTTTTATATTCATGTATAATAACTAATACCTAGTTTGTAATTAAACTAGATTGTTCATAGTGCTGTTTTGATGAATTAACTCAAAGAAAAACTCCTACCCACCTCAGTTAATACTTCTTGTAAATTCTATTTTTAAATTTTCTGCAGTAATTAAACTACAGGCAGACCTCGCCGTTCGCAGGGGTTACGTTCCAGAAGAATGCGATTCGCAAGTAAACACATAAATGATAAAAACGGGGTTAGGTTCCATTAACTAGATTTATTTATACTATGCAACCTCAAAAAACCAAAACTTTTCTTCGTTTTTTGTCTAGCAAATTTGAAGCAGAAATTTTACGCTTTGACGACATGGTTTTCCGTTTTTTTTTTAAATTAAACTCAATTGAATTTTTCGCAGAAACGCTCGAGAAGACAGTAAAGCTTGAACTAAAATTCCATACGTAATATAAGTCTTCCACTTGAATCTAGAGCTCGAATGTCCATTTGTTTATTCAAGTTATAATTTTACAATTTATTTCAGGTCCGATTTGGTAATAAAGAGATTCAAAGGAATAGGCGCGATAAGTGTGTTTACAAGTTCGTGATAAATAATGTTATTTAGGTGTTCATGACATAAACCGCATACGTCTGCTTCATCAAAACGTTGGCGCTTATGACATATTATTCATTAGTAAACAAATTTGTATGCGCTTTTGTTTATTTTAACAGCTAATTAAAGTTAACGTCAGATTAGTGGCCTTTATAAGACTGGCCGTTAGTGTGTGAAAGTTGAAACAGTTGGCAATTCCATCCGCGAACGGCAAAGAAAAGGAAGCACAAAGGTGCACTGCGTAAAATCAAATCAGCAAGCCGCGAACGGCGAGGTCTGCCTGTATACTGAAATTTTCTAGTCCCAAACACGTGGTCACTGCGTGACGGTAGTCCCTCTCCATTCCCCATCAATGAGTAGTCCGGTAGTGTTCTATACGTATAGTTCAATTAAAATATTTGTTATGCTTATTCTTCTTTGTTTTTTATGTTTCTAACCAATATACAGTAAGGACCAAAAGTTTGCCCCTCCCTCTAACTCTTGAATTTGTCAAAATATTTTAGGAAGCATTTTAGCAACTACCTATAGACCTACACCAATTTTAGATGTTTTTAAGCACTTTGAGGTTAATTAAAAATTCAAGGTGGCTGCTCGGCGCTGTATTGAATATTTATTTTAATAGAAAGAAGTCATATGGTAACTCATTTGAAAGGTCTCATTGAGTAGAATACGTAGTAGTCATTTAAAAAAAAATGATCTTTAAAGTAATGAACAGGAATACTAAAGCAAGCACCATTTTGTAAATGATTATAAACATTTCTGAAATTATAGGTGTGCATACTACTCAATGACACTTTCCAAACGAAGCGTTTTTGCATTGTAAAAAGTATTTAATCTTCAAAATATTCATGAAAATTTTCTGAAATTATCTTCATATTTTACTGAATAAAACCATTCAAATAAGGTGTTACATGACCCTCTTTCCCTGAAAATATATTCAATATAGTGCCGAGCGGTCACCTTGAAATTTTGATTGGCTTCAACTGACTTAAAACATTTAAAATTGGTGTAGTTCATTACTGTAAAATTTGACTAAAATATTTTGACACATTCAAATGTTAGAGGAGTGGAGGGGGGCACTTTTGGGCCTCACACATAAAGGCTGTATTCAAGTGGGCCTATACCAATGTAAAACAGTTTCTCATTCCATTTATGAAGAATTCTTTTGGTTTCTGTTTAATGCATTCCTGAATTGCAGCTTTAACTTTGTCATCCGTCTGGTATCGGTTGTCCTTAAGCTGCTCCTTTAACTCAAGAAATAAAAGCAATTGCTTGGGGCGAGATTTGGACTGTAGTGTCGATGTTGAAGAGTTTCAAATTTCAGAGATTGAATTGTCTACGCACTCTCTTAAAATTGTTCCTTCTAGAGTCCATATTTAGGCCTATGCGATTTTGTATTATCTAAGCTTAAGAAGCATCCTAAGGGCAATCGATACGAGAAGAATGACCAGGTTAAAGCTGCAGCACAAGGGTGGATTAAATAGAAACAGGAATAATGAATGAAATGGAACCAGACACTTTATTTTTAATAGTTCCCTTATAAATAAAAATCTAATGGTGTGATATTGGGGGATCTAGATGGTCATGCTATAAGGGGACTGTTACGATCTATCCATCTTCCCGGGAAATTCTCATTTAACCATTCTCTAACGACAACTGCATTATGTATAGGCGCCCTGTCTAATTGATAGTACATTACCTGTCATACTGCAACTGGAAGGTCGTGTAATACATCCCATAAATCATTATTAAAAAATTCAAAAAAGCATGGAGCATTTAAATTTTGTCTAAAAAAGAATGGTCCTATAATCCTATTGTTTAGAATTCGACATCAAACGTTAATTTTTGAGAATACTGATGTTTACAGTTTATTATCCAGTGTGGGTTATCTGCAGACCAATATCTACAATTTTTCGATTAAACTATTTCGTTGGTGGTAAATGTAACCTCATCAGAAAACAAGATTTTCTTTAGGAAACCCTAATTATTTAAAAAATTATCTTCACTTCACAAACAATATTCCAAACGCTTTTCAAGATTCCCTTCTTTTAACGTATGCAGAAATTTCGGCTGGAAAGGAATTTTCGTATATCTACAAATACTTCTCCAAATGTTATCTTTTGAATAATTTAAAACTAAGGACATCATTCTTAGACTGGAAGTAGTGTTCTCAGTGATATACAGTCAGACCTCGCCGTTCGCGGCTTTGCGGTTCGCTGAATTGATTTTACGCGGGGCACTTTTGTGCTCCCTTTTCTTAGCCGTTCGCGGATATTTGCTTTGCCGTTCGCGGATGGAATTGCCAACCTTAACTGTTTCAACATTCACACACTAACGGCCGGTCTTATAAAGACCACTAATCTGACGTTAACTTTAATTCGCTGTGAAAATAAACAAAAGCGCATAAAAATTTGTTTACTAATGAATAATATGTCATTAGCGCCAACGTTTTGATGAGCTTTTGTTTATTTTAACAGCGATTTAAAGTTAACGTCAGGTTAGTGACCTTTATAAGACCGGCCGTAAGTAAATAAAGCAGACGTATACGGTTTATGTTATGAACACCTAAATAACATTATTTATCACGAACTTGTAAACACACTTATCGAGCCTATTTCTTCGAATCGGACCTGAAATAAATTGTAAAATTATAACTTGAATAAACAAATGGACATTCGAGCTCTAGATTCAAGTGGCAGACTTATGTTACGTATGGAATTTTAGTTCAAACTTTATTGTCTTCTCTGCCGAAAATTCAATTGAGTTTAATTTTTAAAACACGGAAAACTATGTTGTCAAAGCGTAAAGTTTGTGCTTCAGATTTGCCAGACAAAAAACGCAGAAAAGTTTTTGTTTTTTGAGGTTGCATAGTATAAATAAATCTGGTTAATGGAACCTAACCCCATTTTTACCATTTATGTGTTTACTTGCTCATCGCGGTTTTGCGCTTTGCAGCATTCTTCTGGAACGTAACCCCCGCGAACGGCGAGGTCTGACTGTAATTCAAAATAACGTCATCTTCAGGATGATAATGATTTCTTGTAATTGATTTTGTCACATTTCCAGTACGATTAAATAAATTGTCAATTCTTAGCACAATCGTGTGTGTAACGAGAAGACGGCCGGGATGTCTGATATTAAATTCACGGGCAGCTTCCATTGTTGAATGAACATTGTCACCCCCTAATGTTATTATCTCAACTTTATCAGCCAAAGTTAAATTTACAGCCATATTATCTTTATTTTTAATAATTTTAATTAATTGCACACAATTTTATAAATGACGTGATTAGTTACGAGGTTAGCTTTTGTGTCAAAACTGATGCAAAACCTAACCTGCTAATCTCGAATTTGATACAGACTTACAGTGCCACCTACATATTATTCATACAACAAATATTTTAAAGATAACTTGATGGAAAAGCATTTATAATCACCCGGTATAATCACAATACCATGCATGAAATCAAAAATACAGTGCGTACCAAATGTATGGAACCGGCCTTGTTATTTCAAAACTGTTCAAGCTAAATCGATAAAATTTAATATGCATGCTGTTTACAAAGCCTTCTATTATTTCCACAGTTTTTGTTATTTTTTTAACTGGGGAGCTGCACAGCCAACTTGATTCTTTTTAAATAGGAAGGGGGGTCAAATCGCATACCGTTTGAAAGGTATTTTCAAGTAGAATTCAGCGACATGCCCCTTGCCATAGTTATCTCTAAAGATAACTTCGCTATTGTAAATTAAAGATTGGGAGTAGGTATTAACTGGATAACTGAAGATTTCGTGAGCGCTGAAAACAATGGTTGGTTTATGTTGTTTAACGAATGTCAAAAGCTTAAAACTGTGCTCGAAGTGCTAAATTATGGAGCATCTTACAGAAAAAGAACATATAGAAATCTTGATGATGATAGAAGACGCAGTCATGCAGAAGTACGCCATTTGTTTATAAATTTGCTTATAAATGATTCTTGTACTAGATCAACTTCATAAACTTAAAACACGGTTTCAACAATCTAAAACACGTCTCGGAAATGATTAGTGAGCCGTTAATGCACATTATTAATAACACTTTTAAAAAAGGCTAAAGTAATACCTGTTTTAAAGAAGGGTGATAGGTGCAACGGTGCTAACTACAGACCGGTGTCGCTTCTGTCATCCGTGTCAAAGGTCTTTGAGCGGGTCATCTATGACAGGTTAATGAGATTTCTACATCAGCATAAAATACTTGTTGACCATCAGTATGGTTTTAGACCAACATGTCAACTGAAATGGCCATATTTTATACAGTTTTGTATATTTTCAATAGAGTTGATAGAAATGAGAAGGTAGCGGGTCTGATTTTTGACCTCTCAAAGGCTTTTGACACCATTGACCACAAATTGTTGCTTCTGGAGTTTCAAAAGTATGGAATAAGAGGTTCTTGTGCTCGACTGCTTGAATCTTACCTGTCGCAAAGGTTGCAAGTGGTTTGCTTTACACAGGGTGGGGTTCAGTACTTTTCGGAATTCGTTAATATTGAGCAGGGAGTCCCTCAAGGCTCCATTTTGGGGCCACTTCTGTTCTTGCTTTATCCAAAAGATCTGGGTGACGAACTGGACGGTGGTCTGATCTGCCAATATGCAGACGATACGTCTGTGGTGTTGGCCGATCCTACCACTGTCGGTCTGTCTGTGGACTGCTCGGGTGCAGCGGGACAAATGAATAGTTGGTGTGAAAACAATGTAGACTTCGTACCTCTGTGTCTCTTGACAGTATTCGTCTATTTTACTTTGCGTATATGCAGTCGGTTATAAACTATGGCATATCTATCTGGGGATCATCAAGGGATGCTGTAAAAATTTTTAGAACACAAAAGCGCATTATTAGATATATTTTAAAACTACAACCAAGAACGTCTTGCAGACCATATTTTTCACAATTGGGTATCTTAACTGTTCCCTCTCTATACTATTTGTCACTTGTCATGTTTGTAAAAAAAAACCCCGAATTGTTTCCTCGTAATGATCAATATTATGCTGAAAATATAACAGTAACCACCAGAGGTGGAGCTGAGTTGGTTATACCTGCCCATAGCTCGTCTTTCTTTAAAAAAACCCACTTTACAGGAGAATTAAGGCCTTTCGCTCACTGCCAGGTCACCTGAAGCAAATTCAAAATTGTTCTAAATTCAAATCCGAGGTCACCAAATTTTTTATAAAAAAATGTTTTTACACATTTAACTTTGAAGTTTGTGTTTATTTATTAACCAGTATTCTGTATAAAAAAAATAAAATAATTATTGTATTTTTTTAACTTGTAATTTAGCAACAATATTGTTTGTATATCAATCTCATTTTTAAACTCATTTTAATTGTATTTGTGTGCAACAATTGTGTTTGACGTTGCTCTGTCATTTTCCAATGATTTTGTTGGCAATAAAGGTATTATTTATTTATTTTTATTTTTAACAATCTGATGTTACATTAAACACCATAAAACAATTCATTGTTCCCCATGCTAACTGGATCTTCAGTTTTACCAGTCAATACCTACTCCTAATCTTTAATTTACAATAGCGAAGTTATCTTTAGAGGTAACTATGGCAAGCAGCATTTCGTTCAATTCTACTTGAAAATACCTTTCAAACGGTATGTGATTTGACCCCCCTTCCTATTTAAAAAAAATCAAGTTGGCTGTGGAGCTCTCGATTTTGTCAATTAAAAAAATAACAAAGCTGCTTTGTAAACAGCATGCATATTAAATTTTATCGATTTAGCTTGAATAGTTTTGAAATAACAAGGCTGGTTCCATACATTTGGTACGCACTGTATTAATTTGTAGTCGGTTTTCGGTTATGTTATTTATCGGTATAAATAACATAACTGAAGTGAAAATCTCTAACACCAATAAAAAGTTTAATTATTATTACTTGTTAGTGTTTTGATTTCCGCCTCAAAAGCAGGCTTAATTTACAGCAAATTTAAATAATATACATGTAGTATTTACCAATACAAACATCCAAATCAATCACACTACTTGACTGCAGGAAAAATTACGAAATGCTTAAAAACAAAAAATATAATTTTTGGCTAATTATAAGATCACTGTAAAAGGAAGTTGTGTGCGTGTATCACACCAGATTTTTAAATCAAGTATCAACTTAATTTAATTTTTCAATTTTACTAATATCCGTTTAGGTCTGGGAACCTGTATCATTGCTACAGTGATACAAACAGACATATTTCCAGAGATATGATCCGGGATGTGGCATATAAAGTAAATAAGCGTGCATTCTAAATTGTAGGTACAATAATTGCTACGATTTTCTACAACCTCAAATTTTACATCGTCATTGGAGTACAATTTGCGTATTAGCGTATAATAATGTATGCAAACTGAAATTATTATTTACATCCTCTTTAACCTTGATTTATTATATGTTTCAGTTCCAAGATGCCTGTGATATACAACCAGTGTAAGTATTTTAATAAAATTATAAACATTTATTTTTCTTTGACATTTTGCAATGAAGTCATAATTACTGCAAAAATAATGTTCCAGCGGTATCAAAGATTTGGTAAAATAACATTGTTATTCTTTTACTGCATAGTTATATTTTTAAGAAATGAACGTTGCAAAAGGTACCTACAAATCAACATTGAAATATTGCGTAAAATTATAAATAGCTTGTAACTACTTCAATTATTTACAAGTGTATTTTCTGATTCCCGTGGCATACAAAACGTCACTAAAAATTCATGTATCATCAAATATTAATTTTAATTAATATGATACAACTATCGTGCAGGATAGTGAAAATAATTTATTCATGTATGAAAGTATATATGATTATTCGCATTTAAGGAACAATTTGAAATATTTAGTTTTTAATGAAGGAAAAAAAGTAAGTTAATGTGGTACTTGTAAGTACATTTTTAAATTACAATTTATATTGTCTGTGAAAGCAGCTAACATACTTCAGATAAATGGGTAATTTGTATTTAAAAAACGAATATTATTATAGTGTACCATTTTTTTACATTTTTGTTAGATTTAATTTAAATTTATCGTTCATATTATCACATCAAAACAGCTCACATGCTTATTATTAGTATGAAAAGGTCATTAGTCCTAGCAAAAAATGGATAATATTTTACAACATAATTTGCTTGTAATGTTTAATTAATCAGATATTACATTTTACTTTAGTTGCTTGTAAACTTTAACTTGATAGTTTTTAAAATAATTAATTTTATAAATTCATAACTACGTCTTTCTTCCTAATCTAGTTATTTTAAATATTGAGGTTTATGTGTATGACATTGGCGTTTTACATTCCAGACTTATCAAATTCTAGTAAAAGATAAAACTTATATAAGATTAACTTTGAATTATTTATTGATTTTGGAAGTTCTGATCGTATAATAGATAATTTTGGTATTATCATGAGCTCTGCTTGTCATGTTCTAGCTAGAAGGTCATAGGAACTTTCAATGTTACAGTTCTAAAGAACAACGCTGTTGAGTCAGCTGCCCCTGTTTGAGAAATCGTCGTCTGTTCCGAATAATCATATTTAATCATAATTGGGATTTATTAACTCTTTGGCACAACTTGCTTGAGACAACTTTTATGATTAATTAAAGATACTAAAAACCGTATTACATCCTTATGGTATTGGATATGTCTTGTTTTTTAAGCAAAACAATATACATCGTGTTTAGTTTATTTTCATTTCATCATCAAATAGCGCTACAGCCCATCACAGGCATTGGCTAACTCAAGGATCTGCCTTACATTCTATGTGGCTATAAACATCTCCCCTTTATTAATTTTATTTTTGTGGTTAATACTGCCCATTGTAAATTCATTGTGCTTTTCACGGTAGGTCTTTGTTATTCCTTTTTTAGTTTTTTGATTTCTGTTCAGGCGAGTTTTTCATCCTCTTTATTCCATATTAATTCTTTCCCATTTAGTACCAGTTTTAATATCCAATCTTTACTCGCCCTCTTTTGTCTTTTTCTTGTTTAGCCACACACACACACACTGCACTACGGCCCTTGTAGGACCTCGGCCTTCTTTACAACAGCTTTCCATCTGTCCCGATCACTGGCTTCATGGTCCAATTTCGCACCTTTAGTTTTTGAAGGTCACTCGTAACGTTGTCTCGCCATCGCCTTCGAGGTCCACCTTCTGGAATGTGTGTTTATACCTTTTTAGTTATTTCATTTTCGGCATACGCCTAGCCATCTTATTCTGTTTTTTAATCCATCCCACTAGGTCTTGATCCTGTTTAGCTGTCTCAGTTCGTGGTTCATACGTGGTCTTCACCCATCAGCCTGATTGTCATACACCGGCCCATAGATCTTTCGCAATATTTTTCTTTAAAATCGGTTCCATATGTGACTACAGGTCTGATTATTGTTTTGTATCGTCTCATCTTGCATTTCTTCGACATTAGTCTTGATGTAAATAATTTCCTAATCCATATAAGCATTTGTTTGCGTTCAATAAACGTTGTTTAATTTCAGTGGTGATGTCATTATCTTGAGTAATTATTGTGCCCAAGTACTTGAATTCCTCAACATGCTCGAAGGAGTTACCTCCTAGATTTACTCCAGGTAGTTTCCTCTGATGATTATCTTTGTCCAGCTCCATATATTTGGTTTTATTTACGTTAATTTTAAGTCCACTCAAATGTCCTGCTTGCTCTAAACGTGATAGGCTATCCTCTATATATCTTTGGTTTCTTCCCAGGACGCCAATGTCATCAGCATACACCATCACTGGGAACTACGTGTGTAGTGTATACTGTAAAATCAGTGTTGAGGTTTGCTCTTCGTATTATGTTTTCCAATACTAAGTTGAAGACCAGAGCTGATAAAATATCTCCTTGTTTAACTCCCCTATTGACGTCAAAGGAGCTGGAATATTCGTTTTCAATTTTACACACGCATCTCATATCTTGTACTATCGTCTTGATAAGTCGGATCAACTTTATTGGGATTCCAAAATCGATGTTTTCCATATGAATTTATGATTAACGCTGTCATATGCTTGTTGGTAATCTATATAGAGTTGAGAGTAGTGATGTCAACTTTCGTTAATTTTCGGTACTTGTAACTATTCGTTACTTTTTGTTGTAGTATCCGTTACTTTGTATTCGTTACCGAGTACTCGTTTATTCTAAAGCCTAAGCGTGTTGCAACCAGTTCGGATCGAGTACCTGAAAGTTCAGCGAGAGTATCCGTTGGTTTCAGATGGAGTGGCGAGTACTCCTCGTACACGGAGCTACGAAAGCTGACGTAAACAAACAAAACTGAATGCTTACTTCTTTATTTCTCAGAATTGAGCATTGTGCTAATGGCTAATGCACACGTAACATCAGGAGTTGCATTTGTTACGCATTTAATATATAAAAGAGGTGTTAGAGAAAACAACCTGGTTAAGAGGTCTGCTTATATTTTGTTTTCTGTCACCTTATGAAAAACAGGTGATAGCAACCTACCTGATCACGTTTTTTAACATCCGTCAATAATAGCTTGTTCGGGAAATTACCTATTTTATTTCACGGTATTAAAAAGTGCTAGCTAATAATTTTTTTCGTAAAATTACTATGAAAGAAAACATCCCGGAAGCCTTGTTTATATGGTAACGCATATTAAACATTTCTTCGGAAATTACCTATTTCATTTTAGAGCATTAATAAAGTCGTAGCTAAAACGCCAATCACTGTTCGAATGTGCCGGTTGCGTAAAAATATTTTCATAAAACCCTTACTTTTTCAGACAGTATTCTAATTTTAAACGCAATCTCAAACTTAAGCTTCGCACCGTAAGATGGCAAAGAAACAAAAAGCAAGGTTAAACTAAACACTCTTTGGTTAAACTGCAGCGTTGAGTGAACAAGTACTTCTTTACTCAATGACTATAGTAACTGATTTTAAAATGTAACGAATACTTTTGCAAGTTGATATCCGTTACTTGGGATCTTGTTGGGTAAGGAGTACTCGTATACAGAATAGTTACTTTTTTGACATCACTAGTTGAGAGATGCTGATATTGTATTCCCAGCATTTCTCTAAGATCTACCTGATGGTAAAGATTTGATCCGCTGTTGATCGGTTTCTTCTAAAACCTGACTGGTACTGGCCGATGATGTTTTCTGAGAGTAGGGTAAGCCGTTGCTTAATTATTCGCGTTAGTACTTTATAAGTCGTGTTTAAGAGACAGATGCCTCTAAAATTGTTACAATTTTCTTGTTTAGCCACTGCTTTGATATCATTTTGTATAGCTCGTGCTGTTTTTGTCACTTCTCTTCAACTTGTTTTTGTTTTATCACTTCCAGCTTTTGTTGTCAATTCTTCATTTCAATTACAAATGCCTTCAGACCAGTTCTGTAAGCCGATTGAATCTGTACATCAACATTCAACATTTGTTTAAAGATGTTTTCTGTTCCCTCTTTTAAAATCTGCATGTCCGCTGTATCTGCCTGCTTTATCACTGCTATTACGATATTATTTTTTCTTGTTTCCTTCTGCATCTCTAGTTTGCTGTCGATTTCAGCGATTCTATTGTATGATTTCTTTCTTTGCCGGTCCCATTCCTGTTCCTTCCTTTTTAAATTTGCCTTTAGCTTGTGTACTTACCTTATTCCGAATTATTTTTTATTTCCTTCAGCGTTTCTTCTTTAATAGCTTTCATTTCATTTTTAAACTTCTTGATACATTCTCTCATAAGTTGCTTAAACTCCTCCATTTTTGTATCTTCACTTTGTATCTTACTTTTTGGTGATCTGACTGTAGCTTTACTCCTTCTAAAAGCTTTGGTTTCTTCTTCTCTTTCCCTTTTTCTAACTGATTCGTAGTATTTGTTGTTTTTCCTATTTTTTTGCATAATCATTGGCGTTGAGGATCTTACTGGCCCGCCGTGTTTAGATGTCCCGCGCTTGTGCTACTTACGTTGACCGTACTAACCAGCTGACTTTGGTTCGTCGTTCCTTATCACTTATCACCCAAACCATGCTACTAATTTCGCACACTAACCACTCGTCTCAGTTATACTTCTTTCACATCCAGATTACTAGTAGGTTAGTGTCACTTTCTGCATGTTTGCGCTCGTAGGCACTGGTTATAAACCCCGTAAATTACTATATTACTGGTGATTTAGTTATAGTTATTAAAACTGCGGCAAATATTAGAAACTTAAATTTCTAATGTTATTAATATAATAGACTTATTTTCTATAAATAAACGAATTATTCACCGTTGGTTTTGAAATTTCAATAAATTTATGCAAATTACGTAACAAAGTTGCCGGTGTAACATTGAGATATTCTTCTAATTACAAATGTAATGTGTAGTTTTATTGTGTGACAGTTTTCCGTTAATTTTAATTGTCTTGTTAGAAGTTTAAAAATCTAGTAACGAGTGTTCAACAATTCAACCGTTTGGAGTGAGCTATGACTTGATAACCATAGGTCTAATCTCAATTGGTACTATAAATTAAAGGTTCTTCATTTAGCATTATTGATCTGTAGATATAAAGGGTAGGCCACCCATATAACCGGTCTGTCAAACGGATTTCCTGTTTATCACAAACAATCTTCTATCTATATACAGTGAGGTCGTAAAGTTTGGAATAAATTCAGTATTTCCTAACATGTAATTTCCGGCTAAAATGCTCGGACCCGTCGATTTTTATTTTTATTTGAGCATTTTTTTAAATAAAATGCATACATACAGGGTGTCCCGTGTATGAGGTGTGGCGTTATCGATGTTTTTTTTAAATGGAAACCCCCTTTTTTATTACGGAATATGAAAACGCATCTTTTTACTTATGGTAAGCTGATTTTTGAGTATAGATCAGATGATGAAAAATTAAGAAAAAATTTAAAAGTTCCAAAATACTAGGTTTAGTAATTTCTAAAACAACTAAATTAAATGTACAAATTGTGCACCGTTGCCTGCCTGACAGTAACTAAGACGACTGATATGTTTTTTGTTGATTGCTGTCATTGATAAAAGCGTAAAATCACACTTCTTGTAATCAAATTTAGTATTTTGCAAATTTAAATTTTTTTCTTAATTTTTGGTAATGTGACCTATACCCAAAAATTACCTTACTGTAGGTAAAAAGATGCGTTCTTTCAGATTCCGTAATAAAAAAAGGGGGTTTCTATTTAAAAAAAACATCGATAATGCCATACCTCATACACGGGACACCCTCTATGTATGCATTTTATTTCAAAAAATGTTCAAATTACAATAAAAATCGTAGGGTCCGATCGTTTTAGCCGGAAACGTACATGTTAGGAAATACTGAATTTATTCCAAACTTAAGACCTCACTGTATATAAAACTCAATCGCCATGTGTTAGTAACGCAAAAACTCGAGAACGACATGACCGATTTGGATGATTTTTTTTGTTTTATTTGTCTTACTTCCGAGGTGGTTTAGCAACAAGAAAATTCGGAAAAATCCAAAGGGAAAGCCGGAAAATTGGAAAATATCAAAAGTGTGTTTTTCTATACACTGTACGACTTTCTATTTGCAGTCATACTTTTATGATTCTGTGCTTAATGGTTTCCCCATTATGTCATAATCCAAAACAACTTTGCCGGGTCAGCTAGTAGTCAAATAAATTCCATTAAACAGAGAATTGATTAATTAACATTTTATTTGCATTAGAATTAAAGAGTATAAAACTTGATTTATATTGTATTATTTACTTTTAGATTATTATAAAAGATGTTCAAAATGTCCACCATCTGCGTTCTCTAAAAATTGGGGCATGTTACTTATTTCTTTAAACTTCTCAATAATTCGTTCTCTTAATTCATCTAAATTTTGAATAGGAGTTTGATATATTGAATTTTGTATATAGGGCCACAAACAGAAATCGCAAGATCTGCTTAAAAGTCTGTTATCAAAGAACTCCCTCAATAACTGCAAAGTTTTGGGTGCACAATGCGGTCTGATCCCATCCTGTTGAAAATAGGCTTCTTGTAATTCTTGTCACTGTGCGGTTCATTAATAAAAGGTTGCTAAATTTCATCTTGATATCTTTCAGCATTAATATTGCTATTAAAAAAATTGATCCTGTTAATCGTCTTGCACTTATAGTTGCGCAAATATCAACTTTTTCAGAATGCAGAGGCGTTTCAACAAAAAAATTAGGGCTTTCTGCAGACCACATCCTAAAGTTCTATGAATTACCATAACTTTGTTTATGAAACTAAACTTCATCATTGAAAAAAGTTTTCCGGAGATCTTCTCAATCATCATTGAACACATTCAAAAACAACTGATAGAATTGTAGTCTTGCAGGACTCTCGTGTGGTAACAATTCACAATTACACATTTTTGTGTAACATCTTATGACATTATTCCCATAGAGATTTATTTGTTGTGGTAAATGACGAATAGAAGTGTGTGCCCCATTATCCATTCTTTCAGTTACTGCTGCAACAACTTCATCTGTAAATTTTGTCAGCCGATCACCATGGTTTTTAATGACTACAATTTTCACGAAAATTTACCAGGCAGATTTGTTTCCCTAAATTGCTGCCGTACAAAAGGAACATTTGGGAACTCTTCACGGAATTCTTCTAGGCAGTGTTCATTAAAATATGTTCAAATTCAAACACTACACCATTTCTGAAGTAACTTTCAATCAAAATAGTAATTTGTATTCCAGGTACTGAACTTTAGTTTCTTATCACAAATGTGGATTTAGTTGCCGAGGCCCATAAGGCTAAGGCAAACAAACTACATGAGGGATAAAAAGAAATTACAGTGCCGAGATGTACATTATGTTTTTTTTTAATTGAGAAATCTCGAAATTACAACATTTTAACCAACTTTTGTAGGTTATGTCGACGTTTACCTGTCGCTTCGCCACCTACAAAAAGTCGTAAAACAATGGATTACTTTACTGCCGATTTCAACAATTTTTTTTCTACTCCTATGCATGAAATAGTAGCTTCACACATTAATCACAGTTCATGAAGTTTGACTTTTAATAGCAATGCGTCAAATGCAATGCATTTCGTATGAAGTTTATTTCACGTGCTACGCCCAAAAGAGCTTATATACTTTTTGGCACGGATAAATATTCTAATTGGTTGTTGTTTTAAGACACACTTCAAAGAAACAGTTGTGTTTAATAATTGAATCGAGCAAAATTTTGTGTAACGGATCTTCAAGTTTCAATTGTTATGGATTTAGATTGCATATTAACAAGTAATTATGTAATACATAATTGCTTTTTATTATTAATCAAATATGAAACTTCTTTAATGATAAATGATGTTAAATAGTGTGTCAATTTTTGCATAGAACATGAGAATATGCTGGAAGCACTTATATACATACATACATATACAGAAGCAATATGCATTCATAAGCGGACTTTGCAAGAAGAGAACTGCAGAACTACTTCACATGGGTAGAGACCAACTCAGGATCGTCACAGTTCTACTAACAGGACATGCGTGTTACAGACGAAATGCGATCTTACGACAGAAGCGCCAGTTTGTTACAGTATAAATACGACTTTACGGTATGAGTTGAACATCCAAAACACTAAACGAATTAGTTACACGATAAAAACGACATAAATCGGGAACGCCCCAACTATGCTACGATGTACTTTAACAAGGTTGCCGACTATTGCTCAGGGAGATGGGTTGGTTCATTACTATCTTAATTAGGGCAACTAGGTGTTAAATGAAATAAATATGTTAAATGTTAATAGACGCCACCACTTTTTAAATGGGGAAAATACTGGAACGTCCATTTGAAAGTGGAAATGGTGAACGAACCTTTCAAACTTATTGCATTGAAATTGTAATCTTTCATTTCTTCTGATTGAACATGAAGAATGGTCAAATTTGTAAGCTATTTTTGCCCCACAGTATTTTTTTAAATTAGAAATGACTTCAAAAATAAAGTTTAAGAGTTATGTACCCCAGAAATGTTATTTTCTTAGAGAAATGTTATTTATTTTATTTTTTAAGCAAACGTTAACAACTTTGTTAATTAACATTTCTCACAAAAATTAAAAATGCGGGTACTTTGCTTCAGGTCGATTTTTAAATTTTTGGAACGCTCTGTATACTTTATCATCAGTTTGATCACTGTTTGTGACTTTCCAAAACGAGCAAAAATTTTTATCAGGAATCAAAAATGGGACAGTTAGCAAGAGTGTGTTACTTCATCCGGGAACACACTGTATTACAATGAAAAGGGAAAGGTTTTTGTGAACCCTGCATTTAAAATGGGGAGTTATTTTGTACTTAAATTTGTTTAGAAAGTTTCATATCTGCAGAAGGGAGGTGAAGGTTCAAATTTTCTGAGAAAAATATTGTCTCAGTTTAGTCAATAGTGTCTGTTTAATTGAAATAAAATTATTAACAAATCTGTTTATTATACTTTCATACCCTACAACCTTACAGAATGTTTGTTTAAAAATGTCTTTTCCGGGAGGTTTTGCTATATTATTGTAATTCATTGATTTTATTCTTGTTTTGTGTTTTATATTAAAAAAATCTAACATCTATTTTTCCAGCCCCGAAGGGATGACATTCGAGAAGTCCATAGAAGAAGCCCAACTTGCGATTGACTATTTTTTTAATAACCAATTTGATGAAGCCATAAACTTAATGAAACCATGGTTGGTAACTGGTTACAATTTTGTTGCTACTGATAATCTTATTTTTACAATTCAATTTCAGGGCAAATTCGAGTTTGTACCATTCAGTAGGTCATTCAGTATTTGTCTTTCTTGAAGCTGTGCTAACTTTCGAACATCAAGTTGTAATGGAAGCTGCAGATACTCTCAAAAAGTCTATAGCAGTGTGCAACAGACATAGACGTAAAAACACCATAGGAGAATCCATAGGGAAGATTGTTAAGAAAGCTAATTATGAGCAGTATACTGAAGTTGAAGCACATGCAGAGCTTTGCTATGCTGAGTGTTTGTTACTTAGAGCAATGCTTACATTTATGGAGGATGAAACATTGAGCAGCTTTATAAAGGCTGGTTTCAAAATCCGTTCATGCTATGGTTCCTACAAGTAAGTAATACCTGAATGATCTAATTAAATTTAAGGTAGTAACGTCTTTATTTATTTTGTAGAGAATGTCAGAATATCTTATTAAATCGTGATTGGCAAAATCCTACAATCAAGGCGCATTTTGAAGGTGGTGTTCGCATGGGAATTGGTGCCTTCAATCTTATGATATCTCTTTTGCCTGCTAGAATTATTAAACTCTTGGAATTTATTGGTTTTTCAGGCAATAAAGTGAGTAAATTGTCTTTTTTAAGTAAAAATATTTTCAAATGTTTTTGAAGGAACTAGGATTAGAAGACCTTGAAAAAGGGTGCAAAATGGAAGGACTTAGAAAAATTCTATGTGTCATGACTCTTCTTGGTTATAACCTAATCGTTCTGCATGTTCTTACCCATGGGGAAGGCAACCTTAGTGTATGCGAAGATATTTTAGTAACTTTATTGAAGAAGCACCCCAATGGTGTCTGGTTTCTGTTTTTCAAAGGAAGGTTGGAATTCATGAAAGGAAATTTAGAGGCCAGTATAGAGTGGTATACTAAATCGTGGAAATCTCAAGTAAAATGGCCACAGTTCCATCATATGTGCTTCTGGGAACTAATATGGGTCCATTGGTAAGTTTAATTAAGAAAATATATGAGTTTGCAGTTACATTATTTTTTTGTAATATAGCATGAAACGGGAATGGAAAGAAGCTGTAGTATTTGCATCACATCTGTATGAAAGTAGTCGTTGGTCACGCACTATTTATAGTTATCAAAAAGCGGCAATTATGTACATGATGAAGGATGAATTAAGTGCAGCAGACCAACTAACTATTGAACAATTATTCAGGTACTATTTATTATATATTATTTATCTAATTATTATAATAAACTTTTGTCGCTTATTATAGAGAACTCCCAAAGTATAAACAAAGAATTGCCGGAAAATCCTTGCCCATGGAGAAATTTGTTATAAAAAAATCTGAAAGATATTTCAATCAGAATAAATCACTAGTTCTTCCAGTTGTCGAATTAATGTACTTATGGAATTTATTCAAAGTTTTGAAAAGGCAGTTTACGTTGGCTGAAAATATATTTAAGTTGATTGAAAAAGCTGAAAGTGAATGTGACGCTACAAAGAATTCCCACAAGTATGGTGCGGATAACAAAGCATTAATTTTGCTTTTGAAAGGTGCTTGTTTACGACAAATGCGCAGTCCATTACAAGCCCTAGAATGTCTAGAAACTGTAATTTCTATGCAAAAGGAAATCCAGGAAGACCACTTCCTTGTACCATATGCTATAGTAGAACTAGCACTGACTGAATGGGAGCAGCATAATAGAGAAAAGGCACTTTTGGCCCTTGAGGATGCAAAGTAAAAAGCTGATATAAAGTAATTGATTTCCGATCTTAATTTTTTTTCTGTTGCAGGAAAAATTACACTGGATACTCTTTGGAATCACGTTTACACTTCAGAATACATACAGCTTTAACAGAATTCAAAGCTAAAGCAGATCAGCCCTATGTTACCAAATTGTAACTTAAACCAAAGCTTCTACAAGGTGCACATTTACAGTAGTTCCTTAAGGCATTTCTTAGTTTTAAGTGTTATTGTCTGTTTTTTTTTTGTTACTGAAGGCTGTGTATGTTGCATCTTAATATGTTGACTGCTGTGTTCTTGTAATTACTTAAATCAATTTATCTGCATTTATTTGTGAAAAATGCTATTGTTTGTATAAAGTTGTTAAATGTTTATTAGTTTGTTTATATATGTTTTTAATGTAATAGCTAGAGTAATGTCGTGCGAGCGGAATAGATGCTTTCAAAATTGTTGCAATAAATAAAAATTAATTAGTACATGAGGGATCAATATTGTAACAAATTATGCTAAATAACTGTATCAGAATAAAGCGAAATAAAGCTGTAGTTGCTTGTAATGTGTTAAGTTTTTATTTAGGAGTTACACATTGCACAAAATCCCGCACAACTGGAATTGCAGCGATTTCATCTGTAATTCATTTTAATTCTTGCAACGTTTGCGATTGCTTTTTCAGTGACACCAACCGTTTTCCAAACTGTTGCCTTTGGCGAATAAAGAGGCCTATTTTGTGTTAAGCAAGGATATTCTGTTGCTCAATAGTAGAAGTCCTGCTTATTTGCACGTTTATTTAACTGAATGTGGATGTCGTCGCTCATAAACATTAAATTGGTTACCTCTGGATTTAGAGCTTGGAATTCGTGAAAACGACGACAAACTTTCCAACTATTCTCCTTTGCAGTTACTATCAGCTGTCGAACAATAGTACGCTTATAAAGGTGATAATCTAGGCTCTTTAAAATCCTTCATATAATACTCCTAACACGTAAATTTAATGCAGCAAATTTTTGAGCTATGGATCGCTGTGGGCATCGATTAATAGCTTTTCTGACACGAATTTAATTTTCTTTTACATTTGAGGTTATGCTTTTCAAATGCATTTAGGTTATAAAAGATGACGGAAAGTTACCATATTTAAGCAGAACAGAAAATAAAACTAGTAGTTTGGTAATCCAGTTTCAGTAATTGTGTAATTGAAGACATTTTTAATTAAGCACATGGAAGGTTACTCGAATTATTCTTGTTAACATAAAATTTCGGCTTAGACCGCGTAGTCTTTGTGGATAAACACCCAGCATTCTCTGGCGTAATGTGCCTTGCACCTTGTGAACTCAAGTAAGGATCCACGCGATGGCCATGCTCTTTGGTGGCTCGTGTTGTTTGAGTACCTCGAGAACGAGGATACAGATTTGACCTTGTTGCTGTTTGTGCACCCATATTGAGTAACGTTTTGGAAGACCTTGCACCAGAGTGAAAGTCACACTAAGAACTGAAGGTCCGTGTGGAGCTATTTATAGTCTTCTGTGCCAGTCGCTCGGAGCGACTTCACGCTGATTGGTCGTTCAAGTGCAGGGTAATTTGTGGGGTGTGGCCGTATGATGCATAGTGGTTGTAATTTTTTTAGATCACAGGAGTCCACGTTTTACTTAGCTTAAAACCATCCTGCCTATTTATATTATTTGGATGATTTTCTATTTCTATGGCTTCACTTATCACTCGAGGAAAGTAGTGAAGTATTCTGGCAAGTGCTCTAGCCTGCTCAAATTCTAAGGTATGCCGATTTGTAAATGTATACTCAGCTACGGCTGATTTTGTGATACGTTTGTGTTTGCAATCGCCTTTATGGTCTTGAAGTCTTAGATCAATGGAATGACCAGCGTGTCCAATGTAACTCGAGCCGCAAGAACAAGGAATATGATATACGCCAGCGGTTTTTAAACTTGAATTTTGTTTTTTACTGATCTGAAGCCGTGTACTACTCTTAAACGAAGGGGTTGACAAGGCCTCGGCTAGCTGTTTTAACTTTCGGCAGAATATGGCGTATTGTAAGGATGAGGCTAAGAAATGCTTCGGGCTTTAACTATTGGACAGAAGATTAATAAAAGAATTGGGCGCCATGTCGTTATTCACAACAAATAAACAAACCTAACTAGCAAAATAAATCAACACCTACCTTGTAAGCTTTGCTGAATACCTCAATCTAAATGTAGTAATGCTAGCAACAACAAATACTAACAGTAACAGTCAAAAGAATATTTGATATCCAGCACAAACAAATCAAGGTTGGCGTCACCCAACTTACACACACATGTAATTGTATATCGGGACAAAACAGACAAAACAACATTTTAAAAAAACTTCAAATCGAAGTAGCATTTCAGAGCTTGCTAGTTATAGCTTAAATGACAACTTTAAGCTAACACCTGTACAACCGCAAATGACATAAACATATAACGCCAACGGCGCTGTCTGAGATATAGTATACACGCTATCTCAGCAATTTTGAATTATTTAAATACTCGCACTTTTGCGGTAATAACAATTGAGCCAAAGATTGATTTGACACCCTCAGTTTAAGTTGCTAAGATCTTAGTAAGAACTGACATAAGTTTGCGGCATCGTGCCTTTGTCGATAAAAAACAGAGCTGATAATAGCATGTACTTACAGTTTAATTAATGATGAAGTCCAGCGATCGGCAGAGGAGTCCTGTTTGTTGCATTTTTCTATGAAGACTTAAAGCTAACTGACTGCATGATTCTCAGAATACCAAGGTCGACGCTCGAAAAAAGAACTAGCATCAAAAGGAAGGAAATTCCTGGCTACGTACAGGCACGAATTTGGGAAACTGGTTAGCTCAAGGAAGAGCCAAAATGTTAGCTCCGGGATGCTGAATTTAAGCTTTCGTGAGAGCTCAAATGGCTGCTTGATTTGTGAGCCAATACTAGTGGTTTCTAGCCCAAACTAACCCATACTGAACGGCCTAAATATTGAATACTTTGAAAACGAAATTATGCTCGCAAAAGCATTCTTATCGATGATGTTCTCGGCCTAATTTAGATGACGCATCGCAGCGATTTCGATGAGAGAAAGCGCAGAGCAATTCAGCCTAAATTAATACTCAAAGAATAAAATTAGAAGAAATGGTTATACCAACGCTGGCAGCCCGCCCGCAAACAATGCTACAAGCGGCTTCGCTTGCTTGGAAAACAACGGCCTCTCAGAAAATCAATGCTATACCAGCTATTGCACTGTTTTCATATCCAATGCGGATCGAAAATCAACGACAAGTTCAGACGCGAAAATGTACAGGTGTTTATCGCTCCGCATACACGCCTGCTGCTATTAGCTTGAATTTTCTTGCTACAAATATAGCTACAAGGTGGTCCGAAAATCTGTGTTAAATGCATTAACGAGCTTTTAAAATAAAATTGAAATGGAGCGTTACAGCCGTTACTCAAAGTTTCATTGGTCCTGAATACAGTTTTGATGTTTCATCGTTTCAGGTAAGGTGGAAATGCTATGTCTTTCAGAGGTGGGTATTCTTCTTTGGCCCTTTGCGTTATAGTCTTGTCTAGCGCTTTTCGTATGGCGGTAGTTGTGTATCCGTTCGTTTGTAAAGAGTCAAATAAGTGTTCTTTTCCTCTTTCTATATTTTCTGCATCATACAGAGTCTTCTATTAAAAAAATTAATACTGTTTGGCGCCAAACCTGTTTGGGACACCCTGTACATGTCAAAATAATTTTAAAATGTGCCCCTTTTAACACCATTACAAAAAATTAAAGAGAATATACATGGAGCATATAAAAATGATATAAATAATATTGAAAACTAAATTACTGTTAATATTTATGGTTTTTGGAATTATGTTAGAAATTAAAAAACAAATTCTCCCACAATATGAAATACAAATACATATGGCAAAATACAAAAAGCCAATCCTAAGTCACTGGAAGTGACAACCCTTAATGGAGCCAATGTGCAGAGCGATCATAAGCTAGTATTGAGTAAATTCCGATTGATTGAGCTTAATGTACAATACCAAAAATACATTATATTGACATTTTTTGCAGAGAAAAAATACTGCATCCATTCATACTTTTGCTAACAATTTTCCATTTTGCGGAACAGAAAGAATTCAAACAATCAAACGTTACGCATTATTCCAAAAATCAGTGTTGCCATTGAATTATCGAAACAAGCCAATACACAACACGAGTGCGTGCGATCATCCATTTGAAACCAAATCTCTTGGTCTCTAGCAACGTTGACCACTGCCGGTGCTACTTCCTCTTCCAATTGCAAAAAATATATTTTGTGATATTTGTCTAATACTGCTGTCAAAAGATTCAAGGTATTGTTGTTTTCCTCGTTTTGGTGTAACGTGTAGGTTCTGAATCTCATTATTGCACCTACAATTATTTAATAACGTGCATGTAGTTTTAAACTTAATGTATCAGTTTATTAACGGTTATACTGTTTTGAATTTGCCGATACGGATATTTTACAATAAACAAGGAACAAGGGGGATAGTAATGTGTACAACTAGTTTTGAAAGTCATTCTTTGTGACTGAATTTGCAATACACAATTTTATTAAAATAGTTAAAAAAATCTGTAAAAGGCTTTACCCAGAACTTTTCTCGTCGTCAATGTGACACTAAATAATTTAAAAAATCAAATTAAGTTAGGAATAAAAATATCTTCACGTTTCTAATAAATTAAATACATTTTCAAATAAAAAGATGTATCCCGCTGGGGTTTGAACCCGCCGCATCTGCAGAGCGATTGTAACCGCACCCCTACATAAAAATCGTATCTGCACCAGTCAGTCATTCAGTCATAAATATCTTTATTAATCAAAATAACTACATAGATAAAGCCAACTACGCTACCGAGCCTCTTTCAAATAAGTACGGCGCGCGCGACAGAACGCTGTCATTGTTGAAATGTTTTTACTCTTTTGTGACATTATCCTCTATCGGTTGAGTCGTATTCTCAGCAAATATAAAGCCTGACCTATGTGAAAGTTATTACTTAGTTCTATTTCAAAATTAACCCAAAAATAAACAACATTTTATTTTGTTAAGGTGCTCACCCTGTATATATTTGTATGAAATTGTACCGGTTTTATGCGAGGTAGTATATAATTAATATGTATGCAAAATATCGTCTTCCTCCGACAAATAGTTTTTGAGCTATACTGCCAACAGACAGATAGACAGACAGACAGACACGGAATTAAGAAAAGCTCTTTTTCGTCATCTACGGCCCTTGAAACGTGAAGATCTGAAGAAATCTCGGAAGGTGATTTTTTCGTGATTACAATACTTCCTTCGTCTCTTAGACGAGGGAAGTAAAAAGTGTACCTTTTTAACGATTTTTCGTTAAAAAAGTGATACTTTCTTCACGATTTTTCGTTTAAAAAAGACGACTTTCGTGATCACTATGTAAAAAACAGGTCCAGATACCTTACAGGCATTAAGCAGAGCAAAATTAATAATGAATTATTATAAACTTCAAACATCAATGACAAACAAACAACACATATTGTGTGTCTAGATAATTCCAAGGCACCACGGAGTTTTCGTTTTCATTTATTTATCCTATTCCGGAAAATGGATAATTGGTAACATTAGTATGAATGGATGTAGTATTTTTTCTCTACAAAAAATGTATTTACAATTTAGCTCTAAAATAATTAGGGGAGCAAATAATTGAATATAAAAAATTTACTATGCAACTCCCTATGGTGCTCGCGCAAGTCAGCACCCGGTATATATATGGTCCTGGGTGGTGTAGCTTGAAGAAGCGTCCACATGTACGATCAATAGAGTTAAGCAACGGCTGCTTCTCTCGGCGCCTCGTGGTACGGCTGCCACGGAAATAGTTGGTCCCGGATGTCATAATAACATCATGACAATCGTTAGTGGGGTTGGAAGTCCCCATAAAATGTACAGCGACGCCTGTAATTGGCCTAACGACTGTTGGCTGAGTACAAAATAAAATAAAAATAAAAAAAATATATAATCAAATTCTCTTCTACCCGTAGTTGTAAGGATGTGTACAATTCTATATATTATACATGAATTTTTGCCATTGTTTTTTATTCTGTCATTTCTTTCGCTGCACACCATAATTTTCCTTTTCTCTCCAAGCTTTTTGTTATTGCCTTCTCACATGTCTCTCTAGGTCTTCCTCTTTTCCTCCTTGTTTGTATTCTTTCTTCCCATACTCACTTCACTTGTCTTCTTGGGTTCATCCTCTGTAGGTGCCCCCACCAGCTCATTTGTCTAGTTTCAATGATATCTAAGATATATTCTATTTTTAGTGCCTTTCTAATCTGCTCGTTTCTAATTCTATCTTTTCTTGTTAACCCTTTTACTTTTGTGGCTCGCTGTTAGTATCCATGTCTCACACCCAAATGTGAGAATCGGTCTATATACTGTATGATATACACTCATTTTTGTTTTTCTGATACTTCTTTATTGTTAAAAAAGTCTTTGTTAATAGAGTAGTATGTTTTCATCGCTTTTTATCCTCTTGTTAATTTCCATGTCTTGTTGTCCTGCATTTCCAATTGTTACTCCTAAGTATTGTAGAATTTCTATTTTGTCTCCGTCAATTTCTATGTTTATGTTCTCATTTCTTTCATTATCGGCATCACTTTTGTTTTATCGCGATTCATTTCCAGTCCGTTTTCTTCTAATACCTTTCTCCAACTTTCTAGATTTGCCGTTAGATCCTTTTCATTCGTTGCCATAATGACCACGTCGTCTGCAAACGCACATTCTGATATTTCGACTTTCTGTAAATTCTTGTATCCTACGAGTAAACTTTTAGTTTTTTGGTTGCATTTTTTTATTTTATTGTCCAGAAATATCGTAAACAGTATTGGACTCATTCCTCCTCTTTGTTTTAGTCCCTCTTCTGTAATGAACGAGTCTGATTTCATATTTTTTGTTATCACGTAATTTATTGAGTTCTTATACAAGCCTCTAATGTTTCTTCTTAGTTTACTATCTATTTTTCTTTCTTCTAAGATTTTCCAAACTTTTGTCTAGGCACTTTGTCAAATGCTTTCTTTTATAAAAGCGAAGTAGGCTTTTTCTCCGTTTAGTTTTGTTTTAGTTATAATCGGTTTAATTATGAAAATGTGGTCCTGTACGCTCCTACCTTTTCAAAATCCACTTCGTGATTCTGTTAATGATTTATCTATAATTTTTGTTAACTTCTGTCCTAGTATTTGTTCATACAATTTTAGTACTGTTCTAAGGAGCAGTATGCCTCTATAATTGCTGCATTCTTTGTTATTGCCTTTCTTGTAGATAGGTATTATTTTTCTTTTGTCCATGTCTTGCTCATTGCGTCTAGAAGTAGAAGCGTTCTTTTTGGTCCCATGTTTTTTATCATTTCGCTTGATATTCTGTCATGTCCTGGTTTTTCCCGTTTTTCAGTTTTCAGCTCCTCCATTGTAATACCGTCTTATTGTTCTTCTATTTTGTGTATTATCTGCGTTTTTTCTTCATTTTGTGGTGATATTTCTCTTCTTTTTGTATTTAATAATTCTTCGAAATATTCTTTCCATCTTTCCATTATTTCCTTTTCATCTGGTAGTATATTTCCTACTTTGTCATTTATCGTCTTTAGTTGTGGTTTACGGTCTGATGCTACATTTTTAATTATTTTATAAAATAGTTTCTGATTTGGCTTACTGTCTTTCTCTAATTTTTCTCCAAATTGTTTCATTAATTTTGTTTTGCTGCTATTATTAAGTTTTTAACTATTTTTCTTTGTTCTTTGGATTTTTCTTAGTTTTCTGATATTGTTTTGGATATGTAGTTTTTCCAGAGTTTTTTCTTTGTTTTTATCTGTTTCTTAATTTCATCAGTCCACCAATCTGTTTGTTTCCTATTATTAATAGTTTTGCTTACTTCACATAGGTACTTTTTTGGTAGTATCGCTAATAACTTCCTTGAAAGTTGCCCATAACTGTTCAGTATTTAGTTCATTTGGTTTAATTTTTCTTCTATTTAGTTCTTTATTTATAGCTTCTTCATATTATATTTTCGTAATTCTATTTAGTAATTTATATGATCTTATAGATTCAGATTATTTTTTCTGCCGTGTCTGTTTTTGTGTGTTATTTCTTTCATCTTGCGGCTCTTTGATTTTAGCTACAAGTAAATAATGGTCGCTATTAATTTCTGGGTCTCTTCGCACTTTTATATCTACGACTGTTGCTCTTGTTTCTTTATCTACTAAAATGTAATCAATGATTGATTTTTCCCTTCTACTTGGTTGCTCTGTACTTATGAATGTTTTTATGCTCGTAGAACGTGTTTGTAATAATAAGATTGTGTATTTGACAGTAATCCAGCATCCTTTTGACATTATTATTTCTTGTAACTTTACCATATCTTCCTATAGCTCTGTTGTATGTAGTATCTTTTCGCTCTACACTACTATTAAAGTCTCCTGCTATGCCAGTTCTTCCTTTACTTTCTTCGGTTATTTTTGTTAATTCATTCCAAAATTTTTCTTTTATTTCTGCTTCCTCGTCCTCGTTAGGTCTATATATTGCAATGGTTGTCCTTATATTTCCATTTTTCTTCTTCATTTCTATTGCCATTATTCTCTCGGAGTATGTTTCCCATTTATAAATTTCATGTGTCAGTTTCTCATAAATGATGCATGCTACTCCTGCTGCTGCTGTTTTATTATTTTCTACTCCACTGTATGTCATTACATGTCCGTTATCCAATTTCAGCATACCTTGTCTCTTTTTCTTCGTTTCTGATATTGTTAATATATATAGTTGTGCTTTTTCAAATTCCTCAATCAATTCTTCGTCTTTTCCGTATAGGCTTCTTATGTTCCAAGTTCCTAAATTCCAAATGTTTCTCTTTCTTTTTAAATTTTGTTCGTGTTTTTATCCTATCCTTTTCTCTTGCTTGGTCGTTATATTTTTTCCTCATATCTTTCTTGTCTGACTATTTGTTTTTTGATCTGTTATCAGCTTTAGCTACTAAGGTTTTCTTTTTGTTGTTCCATACTTTTACTTCCCCGTTGACAGTTAGTTTTTGGTAGCCAATTTTTACAATTTCTTCTTTTTCTCTATGGTTCTTTGCGTTATCTCTGATTTTTTTTTGTATTTCACATTCCTCTGGGCTCATATCGTTGTTAATGTAAATCTTCATATCTCTTATGTTCTAAAGTTTGCTCTTATTCTTTAAAAACAACTGCTTGTTCTTGGTATTTTCCATCTCCAGCAGGCATGTTTTCTCACTGATCTTCCTTGCATTCCTAATTTTAACCTTAAATCCAGATTGTTTTTTATTAGTCTATCCGCCTCCTCTTTGGGGTCATCCCCTTCTTTATATGTTGTTATCGGCATTCCTTGTATTATAATATTTCTTCTTTTTTCCTTGTCTAGTATCTAAATTTTTCCTTTCAGCAGTTGCA
This sequence comes from Agriotes lineatus, assembly GCA_940337035.1. NCBI lineage: Eukaryota > Metazoa > Arthropoda > Insecta > Coleoptera > Elateridae > Agriotes > Agriotes lineatus. The sequence continues at coordinate 34,858 of CALNHX010004707.1, read as the reverse complement.
GTTCTTTTTTGACTGCGTTCTTTTCTTTCTTCAGGGACTCATTTTCTGATTTTTATTTTTCCGATTTCTTCCCAAAACTCGTTTTGTTCCTGCCTTAGATTTTGTAAGTCCTGCTTTATATCCGTTCTAAACTCTCCGATCATTTCCATAATTTTTAGAAATTTATCATCTGTTTCTCTCTTTTGTCCAGTCACCTCCTAGTTTTTGGGCTCCTTCCAAAATAGTCCTCTACATTTTCAGTGTTTTTTTTCTTTTCTCCTCGTCCGTGGTGTATTCATCGCTGTCTTCCATTCTGTAATAATATTGTGAAAAAAGTTCACATGGGTCAACCCCTCGGATGTTCGACTTTTATTGACATCCTATTTTCTTATTGATGTTCAGTGGTCACAAGCTGTTGTATATTTCCTGTATTTATGCCGCCACTCGATCTCCACTTTGTATAAAGTGTTGCCTATCCAACTCTCGTCGAGTTGGACCCTGCGGCTGAAGGCATCTGCTTATTTTTCCTTATTGATATCCTCGTTTCTACTGCCTTTCTTCAATCATCTGCGTTTGTGCACAGCTATTGTTGCCTCTTGGTCTGTTTCCTTGCGTTTCCATCCACTCGATACGGCTCACTTCGGGCTTAAATATCGCAGTAATGTCCCAACTTGAACAATGACGTCACCAATTGCATCCTATATTGACAAATACAACATCGAATTATTAGAAAACGAAAGCATACAACTATTCGAAAACAGCTTAAAAAATAAATTAACACCCATTTAATAGGGAACAACATATAGATCAGCAGTGGACAACTTAAAAAAATAATATACTTAGTACAGCCATTGATTATTAAAAGAGTCAATGGTACAGCTGATGAAGCTATAAGGAAAAGACGAGTAAACATCACCACAATCAATAAAACACGGTGGTTCTCCCTAAAAATAAAGGGAATGTGTGGAAGAAGAAAAAGGCATATGTACATTACTTAAGCAACAGAATACAAGAAAACTGGAACAAATATAAGAGGTAACGTAATATAGCGCATGCAGAAGTGAAAGGAATAATAGGAGACTACTGGGAAAGATGGAATGGAGAATGGCAGCCAAAAGGAAATATGGAGAATGCTAAGAAGAAGCAAATAAGAATAAAGACAACGTACTTTGAAAGGAGAAGAAAGTATAGAAGCGCAAATATTTGAAGAAGATGAAGAAACAACAATAGGAATAGCAGAATATAAGATTACAGGAATTCTGAATCAGCTTAATAACTGAAAGATTCCTGAACCTGAAAACATAAACAACTAAATGCTGAAATAAGGGGGACAACTGCACAAAGAAACTTACTCTATTTAGAATTACACTGGAACAAAAATAATACCAATAGATGTTACAAGGAAAATCAATATTAAACGACAGCGTTATACCGTTATACAGGCAGATTCGTAACTTTTGGCCCAACTGGGAAGTTGTGTCACTGTTATAATCGGTAAATTAAAAAGGCAACTCGGTAATACACAAGCAAAATATATATGTGCCCTAACTATGTTATAAATGTTCCTGTAACAGAAGTTTTGTCGGCAGCTCGCAGGGAAAAGAGTGATTCAACTCGATAGGCGTTAATTTAGGTTGATGTTATGGTAATTTAGTTAATGATGTTAAAAAGAACGCCACAGACTTTAAAAATCTCTCTAGGGCTTGTTTCCTTCAAGCCTGAAATGGGGGAATAGTTTTTCTGCGTATTCACAGCGGTGTGCGCCGGTCCATAAAGGCGGCTCCACAAACCTACCTTTCTGATTTTCTCCTGCACGCCGCTGAAACCCTTCACAAAAGAAACACAAATGGAATGCCGCATGCAACCACAGTAAAAGAGAAAGGTAAGTTTAACCTGTCGCTATTGACTTTAAGTATCTAACAAACATGAATTAAATGGTCAAAGTTTGTCCCTATACTTATATGAAGTCATAGGTAGTACACATATTCCTAACAATAGTAGCTATTGACTCTTGCCAAAACATTTACTTATATGTACCTTAAGTAAACTTTAAAGCCAAAGTCTGTAAATCAATTACGCAGTATACTACGTTACGAGAGCACCACTGTTTAACTGATCGCAAACACTTTAAACTGTAACACCAAAATTGGCAATTAATTACTACAAATAGTACCTGTGTAGGGTTCTGGCGGCTGCTGCTTTTTGATCAGTCAGACGCCACTGGTTTCCCGTCCATAGTGTCTGCTAACCTGCAATGTCTAAAAATCCAGGAATTCAAGAGCCATTATTGTAAAATTCCAGGTTATGCAATGGTTTAGGTTATGCATATGTATTTCACTGCAGAATATCAACATAATGTGAATTAATAATCCACAGATGTTTCAATTTTCAAAGCCATGCTTGATTTCATTTTCGTTTGCTCACATACAGCGGTTTTAGCATTAGGTGCTACCAGCGCCTCACCTGTCCACTGAAAGGTTAAATTTCATATATTTGAGGGAAACTAATTTTTTCAAATAAGATATCACAAATTTGATAAGAAGACATTTCTAATTATTATTAACAAAATTCTCTGAGGATAGGGGTCGAGATACTGAGTTCTAACCAATCAACTACAAACGCTGAACGACTAAGACCAAACGTATTAGATGTGTCAGTTAAGTTTTGCACTCCAACCTTGCTGCGTTCAACACCGCTGGATACCACCCTCCATGACAAGTGGTGTGCGATATGAGATTGCATCCTTAACATGGTGGCCCTATTGAAACGAAATCTAGCGGATCTAGACCTGAAAGGTCGATAAATATTCCCCTCTCCACTGAGTTGTGACCTCTCAATGGATTTCACAGGGTTTAGGTTACTCTAGTATTTGTGCCGTGAGAGGCAACCCGTGTCGGTTGGATGAAACGATCCTGGGATTGAGCTACCTCTGGGACGGTTAAGGGTTTCTTGGAGTGTGGCAACATATCTCTTTTGCCTTGATTTCACCTAGACAGACGCCTAGCAGCGACAGCTACAACAAAACCAAATGAAGAAGAAGGAGCTGACTATTCCGAAGGTAAAGAGAATTGCAGGCTGAGAAAATAAATGTCAGAAGAAAGCTCGCTTAGCTGCAGATACTTTTGGTGCTACTGCCTCTATCTCCACTCAAGGGGTGGCTACTTCAGCTAACCCTTAAGCGGCATGTTCTGACAGAACAAGCAACTGGAGTGGAAAGGGACGTAAGGTCCTCCCAGGCAGTACCAAAGGACTGGCTCATAGAGCTACTCCCAAGCTGGTAGGTTCCGGTCGTTCTACACCTTCCACAAGTAAGAGGATTAGATCAGATGGAAGCACGCCCTCCACCTCTAATCCAAAGAAGGTAGATCAAACCAAAATTTCACCGAGAGAGCGGGCGGTTACAAAGAGGCCCTTACGAGGCACCTCTGCGTGTCTGTGGTCGATCTAAGGACACCCCTCGGCAAGATAACACAGGTCCAAGCAGACCTAATAAAAGCCCAGATGCTAGTGACGCTGGACAACCACATGTTCGCCCTAGCTGAAGGCCAAACTGCACCCACCTTTAAGGGCTGGCAGTACTCCGAGGAGATTCTCCGAATCACCTGCAGGATAACCAGTCCCTGAAGTGGCTAACAGAAGTAGTTTCAAATCTGCCCACTTTATGGGAGAGTGCCCGCGTCAGTGTCGTCCAGGTGGATCAACTGTCCAGGCTGGCGAATGCAGTTCTGTGGATTCCAGGAAAACCTGAACCTATGGAGACTGTTACTCGTTGACTGACAGTGCAGAACCCCAGGATAGGTGTTGGGGACTGGCCCCTCTTCAATACATCCGAAAACGAGGTGCCAGTTGGCAGACTCTTAAGTTTTGACCTAGGTAAAAAGGCCGAAACAACAATCAAAAGCAGAGTTAGTAGACTGTTATGTTCTTTGCTTAAACTTTACTTTAGTTTATTCTCAATTAATTCTTTTTTAAATTGAATTTTAATTAAGTCATTTGCCTTTTTATAATTATGGATTATCAAGATTATTAAACTGCTAGCTCCGGTAGAAAAACACTTGACTGAAACACAAATCGGATTCTTTATAATCTAGACTGCTTCTATTCTAAAATTTGATTTTCTTATTTTATGACAACTCGTACGTCTGTCATCTGACACTTCAAATTATTTTAGTGCAAAATTAATTACAAATACTTTCTCGTTACATTTTTGTCATTCAACTATATCAAATGGTAAGTACTACCTTAATTATAATTACCTCAATTCACTCTTTCTGTATTTTCTTTCAGTTTTTATTTAAATACCTGTATTCTGTCCTCTACCGATCCCAACGCATCCAGCAACCTCACCAAGATCTCCCAACTTCCAAAAACAATGCTTGCACGAACTCCGCCAGAAACACACCTGGATCCTCAAAGACTTCCTGGCCAAAAAACGACAAGGCACCTTCCAACTTTCTCTAGCAGCAAACACCATCCACGTCGTCCCACCAAAATTCTCAAGCCTACGACGACCTAGTATCACGAACCTCGACTAGATGCAAGTTATAAGATGGCACTTCAATGACAAGCTTGTCGAATTAGAACTCCTTTAGATGAAAACCTCCTGTTCACCCCATAAAACGCTCACTCTGCTAATGATCTCGATGTAAACCACTTCCAGTAAAAACCATTCCTTGTTATCCAATTCATATGATGCAATGTAATTTGACAATAAATTCAGTTCAGCATGTTCTTTTCAGAAATTTGCTTTTGTAGATTATAACTGTATTACTTAGGCGTTCTCACCACATCCATTTATTTTAATCCTCTTCTTCTTCCCATCTTTTAATCTTTTGAACTTTACTTTTTATTTACACCACGCCAATTTTGGTTTAATTTATAACCCTTTTATATTCCAAATATCTTTTTAAAACTTTTATGAAGGTTTTATTTTCATAATTTTAACCGCTTACAAATTTTATTACATGTTTTTGTAGGTATCAAATTATTTTTACATACTGATAAATAAATATCTCCTTAGTGATTTTGTTTAGCATATATTTGATAATCCAACACACTATAGAACTTTATTATATTTGTCTAATACCCACTATGTTAAATGGTATATCTCGAAAGAGTATTTGAAATTAATCCCTTTTTTCATTTCAGATAGATTAAATTATGTTAAAATCCTACTTTTTCTTATGTAGCTTCATTCAATTGAATTTCAAATTCTATTTCTTTTCTTTGCCAAATACATTTTAACAATTTTGATATCCATTTCATACTTAAATTCATTTTTGTAATTTTTAATACTGTATTCTTTTAACATTATTAATCTGATTTCAAGCCCCTCTACCAAGACCATAACAATATATAACAGCAGGGATTTAATTAAAAGTAGGTCAACCGAAACAAAGTTAGTAACATTTCTAAATGCGATAACAAATGCATTAAACAATGGCAGTCGAGTAGATGTCATATATACCGACTTTGTCAAAGCATTTGATAAAGTTAATCAGAACATTCTACTAAAAAGGTTTGTATCACTACGGATTTTTATTGAATTTAATTATTTTCTTTATATGTATCTTACTTACAAAACCAGTTTTAATTTGTGAGCATGCATGCTAAGCTGTCGGAACGTCTTCTAATTTTATAGGGAGTGCCTCAAGGAAACAACCTGGGCCCGCTGCTATCTATTGCTTAGCAATGACTTTTCACTGCCTATTAAACACTCAAATAGCTTATTGTTTGAAGCTGTGGTTAATCACGTGTATTCTAAATGACACAAGCCTTCAACTAGAAAACGATTAAACATTAAAAATTGTGAATTGTTGCTATAAAGTAGTGAAAATGAATAAATCGATCCTATACGAATATACGATATATGTCACTGAAATGGGAAAAAATTGTCTTTCTCATAATGCCACAGCTAACTATAAGTTCCATATAAAAATACAACTTTATGTTATAATTCGAGTTTAGAAACTTGTTTTGGAAAACTCACTACGCCACTGAATTATTATCAAAAATAAATAATATTAATACTACTTACGGGAACTTGAAAATTTTGCCTACCTATTACCTCACATTAAAAGTTTTATTTATTATTATTCATTTTAGATACACATTTTTCTTACTTTCTGTGCCGCCTGGGCGATATGACTAAAATCGAAATTGGGCGTTGTGACCAAAATCTAAGTTGGGCGTTATGGCCAAAACGGTGGTTTTAGTGGCGTCGATAACTCTCTCTTATAACAGGCGTCGGTGAGCGTTGTGACCAAGTTGGGCGTTGCGACCAATATCCCTTTTATGAGTTATGACCAAGTTGGGCGTTGTAACCAAAATCAAAGTTGGGCGTTATGACCAAGTTGGGCGTTGTGACCAGAATCAAAGTTGGGCGTTGAGACCAAAACGGTGGTTTTAGTGGCGTCGATAGCTCTCTCTTATAACAGGCGTCGGTGAGCGTTGTGACCAAGTTAGGCGTTGTGACCAATATCCCTTTTATGCTTTATAACTAAGTTGGGCGTTGTGATCAAAATCAAAATTGGGCGTTGTGACCAGAATCGAAGTTGGTCTTATGACCAAATTCTGAGTTGGGGTTTGTGATCAGAGGATGTTGCGTCCGCTCCCCTTTCAAATTGATCAATTTTGTACACATTAGCATCATGTTCGTTCAGTAAATGGCTACCCTCCGTATAGATATTTGCTATTTGTGTTGCCTAGCCGCCAGCAGTGTAAAAACGAATGCAACAGCATTTATCACTATCCATGCAACTTAAGATTAACAAAGTTAAAGCTAAAACTAATCTGACCTGCTGAGTTATTCTTGCGCAATTTCTCCAGCTATGATGTATTCCACTTCTCTATTTCTTGTATGAGAAAATTTGGATTTTACTTCAGAGCTTTCAATTCGCACATGCACACTCATGCAACCTCCTTTAACTCTCCCTTCTTGTTATTAATTATAAATAATCCAACTATTTAATGAATGTCGCTAAGCGACAGACTGTAACGTGCATTAATAAATATATACAGTGTGTTCCCCGATTGCGTTTAACATATGTATGACTTAAACATTTTGGAATTGTATTTTCAAAATTGGGATATCGTTCCTGCTTGCCTTGAAACTTATGTTGCTCATAATTTCAAGGTGGGATAGTATTCCTTAATAAACTTTTGCCATACTTTTAATAATTATAGTACTTTACATGAAACCGAAGAAGCTATTGCTGTGTTATCAAGGAGTACTTGATTTCAACTGAATTGAAATTATGGGAAAAGTAAGTTTCATGGCAATTAGGAACGATCTCCTAATTATGAAAATACAATTCTAAAATTGTTGGGTCATCATACGTATGTTAAACTCAATCGGGGAACACGCTGTAAGGTAATTCCGGGAGAGATGCCCTACCTAAGGTAAAAATTGAAACATAGACACAAACGGATTTATTTGTAACCTGAAAAAATACATATCATCTTAAAAATAAAGTAAACTAACATAAACTCTGACATCAAACAAAAATGTTATTCATAAATCAATAAAAAAAAATAAAACTCGAAACTCTGCATGTGGCCATCTCACCCGGTAGGTCCGGGTGAGTTGCCTCACCGAAACGGGAGAGATGCCCTAATTGTCATTCAAATTGGTTTTCACTTTATCGACTCTCTTTTTGGCTATTTCACACTGAATACATTTATCAACAACCCCTGTACGCCTTCTTCGCCGCAAAGTTCGAGATGGGATCCCGTAAATTCGTACAGCTTCATTTACTCCTATTTCTCCTTCATTCAATCTTCGAAGTGCAATTTCCAAATTTTTTTGCGTCCATTGCCGTCTTGGGGCAGCAGTAATCTTCCGGGTATACGTTGTAGGCATTGTACTACTATAAAAATGAACATGGCGTCATATTTTGCTACGTTTGGTGTGGGGCATCTATACTTTTATACGGGTTAGACGCCCTAGGGCATCTATCCTTTTTGTCGGGTATAGATGCCCCACCTGTTAGTTTGGAACAGCCTAGCCGAAATCAGTATCTTTAAACATAACCTCAATTTAGAACTATTTAGAACCGTCTCACAAGGTGTTTACGTTATAAACTTATGCCAGTGCAAAATAACTGCTCAATCACATCCGTTTGTATTACATAGCCACTTAAAAGTGATATACCTTACCTTCTTTTATGTTTATCAGCAAAAGTACAGATGCCACGGTTGAGTAATGGCACGCACTCGATGCTACAACTTGTAAATAATACCAAAACCTGCTTCTAACGCCACCTATCGAAATTTTGACCAAATTAAGCATACTGGGGCATCTATACCGGTGGGGCATCTCTCCCGGAATTACCTTATATACGTGTGTCCAAGATAAGGAGGGCCATTAGGGAATCTCGGTAATGGTAACAGATATAAATCTGGTTAAATGGGAAAAAGTTGCGTAATTAAAGGACTAACAAAATGACGCATATAAATTTCTTTTTGAGTTACCTATCTTAAAAAAACCGAATTTCTAGATTTTGTATTTTTGTGTGTTAATATTAAAGTTAGCGCGGAACTGACAAAACTTCTTAATAGGACCTGTTAATGGACTTAAAGATTCCTTATACATTTTTTATCCGACGTTTCGTCTTCGAGCTACCATCATCAACGTAATTTTTTTAAACATAGTCTGGATTTTCTGATGTCAAATTTTAGAAGCCCTTTTTGTTCTGAATTCAACAATGTACCACACATTATGGTTTAATTACGTTTTTAGGCTTTTTTGACCATCATCACCAAATTTTTGGATACGGACGTGTGCCATTGAGCATTTCAGCGTTGTAATTTAAAGAAAAAAGTAATGTTAATAATTTTAATTATTGTTTATAAGTAAGACAATAATAAATAAAGTAATTAATTACTATTGAACATTATTTGTATTCCAAGACCATACGTGATTATTAAGGATTCGAAACCTCCAGTGTAGCTCATTACTTCTTTCTTTAAATTACAAAAGCTGAAAGAACGTATGACATGCTCAATGACTCGAAACATAATTAAATCATAATCTCTGGTACATTGTCGAATTTAGAATAATAGGGCTTCTAAAATTTGACATCAGAAAACAAGGACAATATTTTAAAAATGAAGTGGATGGCGGTTGATCGAAGACGAAACGTCGGGTAAAAAAATTGATAACGTAATCTTCAAGTTCATTAAAAGTTGCTAAAATGCAGTTTTGTCAGTTTCGACCTAACTTTAATATTAAGCCAGAAAAAATAGAATCAAGAATTAAAAAATTCAGTTTTCAAAGATAACTCAAAACGAATAATCGTATTACGGATTTCTATCAGCCATTTTGTTAGTCCTTTAATTACGCAACTTTTTCCCAGCATTCCCAGCAAGCGAGAAACTTATGTCTCCCGCTTGCTGGATGTTTCAAGAGTTTGCTTTAGGGTTTAGGGCATCATCATACCGCAAACTGCTATGAATTATCAACCAATACCAAACCAGCAACAATTTAATCTACAAATGCCCACTTTCCAACCAGCAACCAGCTCTTTTCTGTCACAAAATCATGCGATCAATCCTCAAGCTAATCTACGCAATATTGAGGAGACCAACTCAGTCTCTGAAATGGCCACTAGTTACTTAACAAAAGAAGAGAGTGAAAAAGAAGATACTTCAGAAACTCCCCATTCGTGGCAAGTAATAAAAAAAAGAAAACGCCTTAACACAAGGGCTAACAAAATTCCTGAAACAACACCTCTGGTACCCACAAATAATCGATTCAATACATTATCAAACGAATCATCAGAAATTACTAATTCCAACCCAAATAGTCCTCCCAAAGACCCTAAACCCCCACCAATTTTTATATATGGAGTAATAGACTACAAAAAGATGATCGATAATCTATCTCAAATCACTGAAGAAGAAACCTACTACTCAAAAGCGCTCGCAAACGACACAATAAAAATAAATGCTAATGCGTCCGAAACGTATAGGAAACTCATCAGACACCTTAATGAGGAAAAAATAATACACCACACATACCAAATGAAACAGGAGAGGGCCTATAGGGTGGTTATTAGGAACCTCCACTATTCAATACCTATAGAAGATATAAAAAAAGATATAGAAGCAAAAGGTCACACCGTTCGAAACATTATAAACATACGACATCGAATTAGCAAACAACCACTAATGCTATTTTACGTAGACTTAGAACCTAAAAAAAATAATAAAGATATTTACAGTCTCGAATTCATAGGACATATGCGTATAACTATTGAACCGCCACAAAAAAAAGCAACATCATTCAATGTACAAGATGCCAGTTATATGGCCATTCTAAGTCATACTGCAAACGACCATACAAATGTGTTAAATGTGGAGGTGACCACAATTCTACACTGTGCCAAAAATCGAAAAGCACTCCAGCAAAATGTGCACTCTGTGGAAAGGATCATCCTTCGAATTATAAAGGATGTGAAATATACCAACAATTACAAAATGCAAGAAGCAAATCAAAAGGAAACAACTATCAAAATCGCGATCAACCCCAAATTCCACATATCCAACTGCCGAACCAATCAATACAACAACAAACAAGAACGGAACTTCCAACATACGCTAACGTTACACGAGGGCTAAATACAGTAAATCAAGGCGACGACTTCGGCGGACAATTAAATCATTTCCTTACCGAATTTAAAGCAATGTTCAACCAGTTAATAAACCAAAACAGTATGATACTAAATATGTTATCAACTGTCATCAATAAACTAGTCCATTAATGGGTATCTCATCATTACGTATAGCTCTCTGGAATGCCAATGGTTTGGCAAATCACAAAACAGAAATAATTCATTTTCTACAAATTAATAAGATAGATATAATGCTCATATCTGAAACTCATTTTACAGACCGATCAGTATTTAAAATACCATCTTATATGACTTATCATACCATTCATCCGGATGGAACAGCACATGGAGGGGCAGCAATACTAATACGCTCTGTAATATCACATCATGAACTACCCTCGTTTCAAACCAACAAAATGCAAGCCTCTGTAATTCATGTTAATGCTAAACCGAGATCTTTTGCCATAGCAGCGATTTACAGCCCACCTAGACACGCAATCAATACTGATGAGTACGAAACAATGTTCAACACTTTGGGATCCCGCTTCGTAATTGGTGGTGATTGGAATGCCAAACATTCTGACTGGGGTTCCAGATGTATTACGCCCAAAGGCCGAAATCTACTACGACTCATAACAAACAAAAACTTCTCGCATTTGTCAACTGGTCAACCAACATACTGGCCAACTGACCAAAACAAACTCCCAGATTTGTTAGATTTCTTTGTCATCAACGGCATTGCAACTAATTACTTCCATATTGAACCTAATTGGGATCTTTCATCTGATCATTCTCCAGTAATCCTCACCCTTAGTACTCACATTATTATAAAAACAAATTCACCCAGACTTGTTTCTCCAAAAACTGATTGGACTAGCTTCCAACAATACATCGAAGATAAGTTAACTCTGAACGTTATACTAAAAGAACCTAGGGATATAGATAATGCTGTACAAAACTTTACGAATACGATACAAGAAGCAGCCTGGATAAGTACACCAACACCAACCTCAAATAAACAAGAAGTTACTAATATACCGTTAGCGATTCGACAGCAGATTGCGCAGAAAAGACGTGCCAGACGCACATGGCAAAGAACTCACAATCCTGTCGATAAAAATACATACAACAGGTATACAAGACTACTTAAAACTACACTACAAGATTTAAGAAATTCTACATTCGAAACATACATTACGTCACTGTCGAGAGAAGACCACTCAGTTTGGAAAGCTACAAAAAATCTCAAAAGACCTACAAATCATATACCACCATTAAGGAATCAAGATGGAACCTGGGCAAGAACAGATCAGGAGAAAGTGAATACTTTTGCAGAGCATTTAGCTCAAATTTTTAGTCCTCCAGAACTCAACCCTAACATCAATACTGAGAATATCAATAATTTCTTAGATGCACCATGTCCAATGACCCTTCCAATCAAACCGTTGACACCATCTGAAATAAAACAAGTAATTAACAATTGCAAAGCTCACAAAGCTCCTGGGTTCGACCTTATAACAGGCCAGATTCTTAAGAAACTACCCAAAAAAGCAATAAAAATATTAACTATTATTTACAATAGTATGATAAGACTGGCCTATTTCCCCATCTCTTGGAAGTTTGCCCAGATCATATTAGTACCTAAACCTGGTAAACCACCAAATTCAACTTCTTCATATCGCCCTATAAGCCTGCTCCCTCAGCTATCCAAAATATTTGAAAGATTGCTGCTTAAGAGACTGGAGACTGAAATTAACCTGGATGAGATACTACCTAAACATCAATTCGGATTCCGAGAGCAACACTCCACAATTCACCAATGTCACAGAATTGTTAACGAGATTATAAGAAGTCTGGAAGAAAAAAAGGTTTGCGTTGCTGCATTTTTAGATATTGCTCAAGCTTTTGACCGTGTTTGGCATTTAGGTCTATTATTTAAGCTAAAACAAATCCTCCCTACCTACTATTATCTCATCCTAAAGTCCTATCTCAGCGATCGCTTTTTCCAAACTAAATTTAATAACGATGTTTCCACAATCCACCTAATTGAGTCAGGAGTGCCACAGGGTAGTGTCCTAGGACCATTCCTGTACCTTGTATTTACGGCAGACATACCAACCACAGATAGCACAACCATAGCAACATTTGCAGACGACACTGCGATCCTGTCAGTTGACAATGATCCTCAACTAGCTGCCGATCATGTGCAAACTCATCTAGACAGACTTGAAGAATGGCTCAATTCCTGGTGTATCACAGTAAACGCCGCTAAGTCAACACAGATAAATTTTAAAACTAGACAAGTCGACTGTCCAAATGTCTCTATCAATAATACTCAACTACCCGTCCAAACTGAGGTCAAATACTTAGGACTATTACTGGATTCTAAACTTACATGGCGGCCACACTTAATTTCCAAAAAGAATCACATAAACCACAAGGTTCGACAAATGTATTGGCTACTCGGTCGTAATTCTAAATTGAAAATAGAAAATAAAATACTTCTATATAAATGTATCGTCAAACCCATCTGGACATATGGGATTCAGCTGTGGGGTTGCACAAAAGCCTCAAATTCCAAAATTATACAACGGCTGCAGTCCAAAATTCTACGTATGATCATAAATGCGCCTTGGTTTGTAAGCAATAAAACCATTCACGATGACCTAGCCATCCCTACAGTTGAAGAAGAAATCCAACGATTCAGCACCACCTATTTCCGCAATCTCCCAGGGCATCACAATGAGGAGGTTAACCAACTAATGAATGAACTTGCCGTACACAGAAGACTGAAGAGGAAACGCCCCACTGATCTACAAAACTGAATTTACTAGAGAATCACTTATGTTACCTTATCATATATAAATTAAATACGGAGTGTGGTCGCTGGATCACTTCTCCCCTCATGTTGTACTAGTTATCCTATTTACTAAATGTTCTAAAAGAACAGATTGTAAATTTCTTAAATAAAATAAAATAAAAAAAAAAATATTTTAAAATTTGTCGTAGTGCGCCTTGCGGATAGGCAACACACTTACACTACAGCAATACGCCTCACGGATAGGCAACACACTTACCAATCATGTGACGTCACGGCGCAACCGTTAATGGTGGCAGGTCGAGTTTAGTTGCGGTGTTATGAACCAGTGAACTCAATCACAACTTAGAGTTCACTGTTATGAACATTTTTAATACTGCAAAATGATGATTAAACAATAAAAATACAAAATTTGTATATAAATAAAGGCTATTAAAGGTGGATTTATAGTATTAAGGTGTTAAACTCTGAATTGGAATTAAGTATCGGTATTTTAAATTTCAAAATTGTAATGTATACTATTACAACTGAGAAAAAGGTGCTAATAAAACAATTTAGACCGAAATAAATAAGCTCAAACTAGAACTTTTTGAAAACAAGGCTTATCCCACTCACTTACTTACTTTAGCAAAGTTTTCCCCCAAAAATGTAATTTAAAAAGAAATTATAAAAAACAGAAAAATTGAGATGTTTTCATATTTGTTGTTTTCGTATTTCAAAACACGTCGCCAATAATTTCTATTAGCTGCTTTTGTGTAATTGAACTGTGTCAGCAAAGGGGAAATATATTGCATTTTTGCAGTAAAAAACCAGGTAATTCCAGATAAATTAGCCAGGCCGTTATGTGATTCCTTTGCTGCAGTGGAATGTACCAAGGCACTCTTCAACATTCTGTAGGTTTAGTCACAGAATAATAATATTAATTATTATTATTCTGTGGTTTAGTGATGTTCATTAGCTGCTTATCCAAGGGTGTAGCCAGGATTCCAGTTAGAGGGAAGCATACATTTAATTACCCAATCAACTACTACTATTATTATAGTTTTATTTAATTTTTTACAAATTACAAAAATTATATCATCAGTTTCCGCAAATTTACTGCAGATCGTAGCTTCTTTTTTTTTGAAATGTTGTAGAATGTGAATTTCAATAATGATTATAAATCAACTGGCTTTTGCTCTTTATAAATGTTTAAGGGTGGGCTACTGCCCACCCCTGCCCCTCCCTGGCTACGCCCATGTGCTTATCGCCAATAAAAAATAATAAATACGAGCATACCGGGTGACAATGAGACCAGGGCTATGTGTCGATCTTGTATACTGTATACAACCAATTTGGATAAAACTTTTTTTTTATTAGAAAATTAGCCGCTTCAACCATTTGGTTATTAGCGGCGGTACATGATTATACTTAATTTACTATTTTGTTACAATGTTACATTGTTCTTTCAAAAGATCACTTACATTTGTTGCGATATTGTTCTTTTTGCGGTGTTAATTATATTTTGGGTAGTCTATTGGAAAGTGTTGTACGAATATGGTTTCTTGACATTGATCACAGAAGGGCGCTCCATTTCGGGTAAGTAGGTGTTGATGGGTGAGTTTTGTGTGCCTAATTCGAAGACGGGAGAGTATGACTTGTTCGCGTCTATTAGAGAATTATTTTTCAACGGATGCACTTTTATTTTAATTTGTCTTAGTTTAGAATTAGATTGTTTCCACTCATTTTGCCACTTTTCGTGCACTGCGTTTTTAATAAATTGTCTTAGGTCATTGTGAGTTGCTAATGGAATATCGTTTTTCTGTGGATACCATTGCCTCGAGTGCTAGGTTATCAGCACATTCATTACCATTAATTCCCATGTGCATCCACACAAAGGACGCCTGTATATTTTTTATGTTAAGGTTGTACAGTTCTTCTTTAATTAATTATGTTAAAGGGTACCCCACCAACCCTTTAACATAATTAATTAAAGAAGAACTGTACCACCTTAACATAAAAAATATACAGACGTCCTTTGTATGTTTTAAAATGTGAATTACATTGACAGAGTCTGTGATATTGACGTATTTTTGCTGTGTTGTTTGTTGATGTATTGTAGAGCTTTGTATATGGCGTAGGCTTCTCCCTGCAGACTTTAGGTAATTTGTAACAGCAGCTTGGAGATTTAGAGAAGAAAACTGCACCAACTCAATTTTCAGTTATGGAGGTATCTGGATTTTGTAAAATAACGGAATAATTTGAATTCAGTTGAACAATAAAAAATAAGAAACAGAAGTTTCTAAAATGATGTAAAAGTTACCTAAAATATATTGGAAGAGTAATAGCAAATACTTACCTGAGAAATGTTATTCGATATAACGGGTGTTATGTACTATATGTGATAATAAAATATAGAGTGTTGGACTGTAAAAAGTATGCAAAATCGATCACTAAGAAGATATTAATTTTTATGAACTACACAATAGAAATTTTTTAACAATAAATCATGTAATAATAATTTGTAAAACTGAAATTTGGAAAATAAACCGTTTTAATAAATTTAATCTACTTTGGTGTGAAAAAGGGTCTATTTACGATTAAATTGAAGAGAAACTAATAAACGAAAATTTTAAAACTTGAAGAATATAAATAAGATATGGAGAAGACGTGTATGGCAGGAGGAACATAATTTAAAATCCTACAAGCAGTTGAAATAATTTCTGGCATTGGATATTGAACTTAGTTTATTGTCGAATAATTACATCTTGTGACTTGAATAGCGTCAGCTGTATTTACTGGGAATAGGACATGGCAGGATTCTTGGAGTAAGAGCTTGGAAGTGGTTTTTCATCTAAAGGAGTTGAACTGGCCTGCACTTTTGATGGAGTGATATTTTGAGAGTGACACTACTTGAGGTGACTTTCTGTGGTTTCTAACAGATCGGGATTCACATGATTTGGATTGTTAACATCTTGTTTGGAAGCAATGGTGTCTTTACTGCTGGAAGATTTTGTTGAGGTTCGTGTTGCTGAATCGCTTGCTGATTGACAGTTGGAAGGAGGCATTTCCGAAGCTGTTTGCAGTTCTTGGTCATAGGGTGAGCGGGTACTGGGGTTACTCAGTAGTTGGTAAACATTTGGATCTCCTAAAAGGCGCATAAAGTTTCTTTGAACGAACTGCAATCACATGTATTTATTGAGCAAACTAAAATAAACAGTAATTGAGTGAAGTGTGGTAAGAAAATAAAAGGACTACTTACTATTTGAGGTTGATTGACTGACAGGTATTGTAACAAAGGGGGTATTTGCAATTAATATTCCATGTACATAATTTGAAGTGACACTGACGTTCATTGGGGTTGTCACAAAAATTTTACATCAATTTTCATTGAACAAATGATTTTTCAGAAATAATAAACTGTCTTGATATAGCTTGAACCGACTTGTTTTTGGGAGTACATGTTCTACTGAGCTAGTAATATTTAATAAATATTAACTATTCATAAATAATGGGCATAAGAAGTACTTGAATTCATCGCAATTGAGAATAATTTTAAAACTAAAATAGAATTCGTACAGTAAAATGTAAAATAATTACATATGCCACTCATATTGCACTGTAGTCAATCAGTGTATAATTAAAATACATAACGTAACACTTTAATAACTTCATTGAGGAGGTGTGACTATTGCAAAATTTGCATTGGCACTAACAAGGTGGGGCGAATTGTAATTGTGGGGAGCAACATTAAGCATATAAACCACGTTGGACTATTATTACACATAATTGGAGGCCCAACGTGAGGCAAGAAAAAATAAAAAATAATAGGTCATTACTGTTTTCATAAAATAAAGTGAATACCTAATTGCAAATAAGAATAGACAGAAATACAAACATTAACAAATAAAAATTTAATAAAGGTAACATACATGCTAATTATAAATAATTGAGGGGCAAAATAAAGAATCCGATATTATTGATAAAAAAGTGTATTAATTAATTTATTAACTAATTATAAATAAATGCACATTAATTTTAATAATTAAATAATATGGCTGATAAACGAATCACTTGTACTTGTACGATGGTGTATATACACTGCTAAAGTATCAATAAATAATATATGAATATGAAAAAGTAAAAGGGCAGAAGAGGAAAAAGGGGAGGAACAGCAGGAAATGCAAGGAATAGTGATTGGTGCTAAGGCAGAAATGGAAGAAGAACAGCAAGAGGTAGGTGTGCAAGGGGATCAGATAAGAGTGCAGGTAGAAGAAAAAAAAACACATTTGATGGAAATGATGTTACGAATGGATAATAAGGCAGAGAAAAATAAGAAAAATGCAGCAGGAATGGAAAATAAATTACTACTATCAATACAAAATACTACTGAGAAGCTAACGCAGGAAAACAAAAAAGATGCAGTTGAAAGGGAAAGAAGATTACAAGAATCAATTCAGAAGGATGCAGAAGAAAGGGAAAGAAGATTGCAAGAATCAATCCAGAAGAATGCAGAGGAAAGGGAAAATAGATTGCAGGCATCGATACAAAACACTGCAGAAAAATTAAAGCAAGAGCAAAAAGTCCATACAGAGAAGATGGAAGAATCCTTGAACAAGTTAAGAGAAGAATTTAACAAAATTCTAGTAGAAAATAAACAAGAACTAAAATTTCACAGATAAAATAAGTCAAAAGTTAGACAGTGAGGTAAGTAAGAAAGAGGGTTTTGGGAAAAATAGGGAAGAATTAGAGATGAACGGAGGAGGTGATTTGTTTACTAAGACTGCAGATGATGAGGAACATGTTGATATAGGTAATTTGATTATTAATACTACAGCAAAGGAAGAGGATTTTAAATCACTAACACAGTTACACAGTCTGGAAAATATACTGGAGAAGAGATAGAACAAGAAAGTAAGATAAATGGGATACAAGCTGTTGATTTTGACATTAACAGACGAGAAGAAAAATATTGGTGTACGCTTGATGCCAATATTACTGCATATTGTAAATATGGATTTTATGAAGAAACCTGGAGAGGAAATTATGTATAAGTATCAGAAATGGATGAGTGTTAATGAAGTAGGTTCACTACAATTAAAACAAACTGGAAGATATCGAAGACCAGTTCCAATTAAGAACAGGAATAATAAATATTTAATAGTAATTTTTAAGGTTTGTTTTTTTTCATAATACAGTTATAAAAGAATAATTTATATGAAACATCACAGATTTAATAATCAGGAATATTTTGTTTAATTCCCAATAGTACAATGACTTTATTGATAAAGGGCTAAATAATTTGAAACATTTATACGTTTTATAAACAAATAGAATGAAAATAAATAGAATAGATTTGTTAGCTGCATACAACGTAAATGTTAACTATAAACTGAATGTTAAAGATTAAAAAGATTATGAATGAGTATCGGGGTGATATTATAAATTTTTATTGTTGCTGATTTAAATGTGGCAGTTTGTATTGTGAAATGATCAATTATTCAACAATAAGGTTTAATAAAATAAATAATTGTTGCTGAGCTAATAAGAGCCAGAGAAAAAGGCAATGGACCGGTGGTATAAGAAATACGTAATAATATAATAATGAATTTAATTGAATAATTATGACAAAAGAAGAATATTGCTGGATGAAGCGAAAACGGATACGAATAATCTACATTTTTAAAAACAGAATATTAAAAATGAATAACAATAAACATTAAACTGATAAATGAGAAAGTATGTTAAATGGAAAACACATTCAGAAAACTTGTAATAGGCGAATCTAAAGAATTTAATTAACAAAACGTATATGATTCCACGAGAAGTATAGGTAATTGAAAAGCAAAATATAATATTAAAGAATGATATATTTGAATAGTCAAGAATACAATGGTAAATACTTAATATGGGGAAAATAATGTGATGTTTTCATATAACCAAATACTGCAGGGAGCACATTGGATCCAATCTTCTATAGGTGGGTCTATAAACGCCTCTTCACATGCAGGACATACAGCTTTTTCCTTTTTTTTCTTTCAAACACTTCTTTATGCCGAATACTTTGATCTTGACTTTCTCAGTTCTCTTCATTCTTCGTTCTTCCTTTTGCTGCTCTTTGTTTTTGTGTTCTTCAAGTATATCTTCAATTGGAGTGGAAGCTATAACAGAAGATTTCTGTCGCTTCCCGAGGTGAGTTGACACAGGTGTGTCGCATTTTGGTAATGGTCGAATTTTCCAAAAATACGTGTCTTGTCTTTAGTCTATATCTGGTTGATTAGAGGTGGAAGGCTTAGGTGATATGGTTGACTTAGATAGCCCAGGTACATTTTGGGGAGTCGAAGGCCGCATTATTTGAGATTAGTGAGTAACTGCTATATGTTAAATTCTATTTTGATACTTTTGACACTACTGACAAAAACCTCGACATCAAAGATGACTTATCCAAAAATGACAGAAATATTCAAGGACACATTAGAAGGAAAGCACAGGCTGAAAATGCAAAAGGAAAAGCCAAAATAGGATTTTGGAAAATCACCATAGAAGGCGAACAATGTAAATGATATATAGAGAAGGGGGAGCTGATAAAAACACAAAGATCGGTTAGCTCCAGCTCAAAAAAGTAAATACTACTGATAGTCATATGATGATGAAATGCGCAACGAACAAGGATATGAGTAAGGGGACGAAAATACACTACAATAGAAACAATGAAAATGGCTACGCATAAACGAAACTGACAAAGAAAAATTAAATAAATAGTGAAGAAAACAAGAAGTACGTGTCAAAAGAGAACCACAAAGTAGAAATAATAGAAATAGAAACATGGGACATAAGAACCCCATACCAAGCGGGAAACACGATACAAACAATAAGAGAGATGAAAAGATATGGCATAGAAATACTAAGAATTAGCGAAGCATGATGGATCAATGCAGTGAAAACAGTTCTAAAAAATCACACAATTATTTACTCAGGACAAGAAGACCAAGAACATTAAAGTGGAGTGACATTAATATTATAGACAAGAGAGCAAGCAAATCAGTGATCGAGTGGAAACCGATAGATGAGAGAATCATTACAATGAGAATGAACACAAGAACGAAGAAGAAAGTAACAGTGTGATGAGGAATATGCCAAAAGAAGACATGGTAATCTTCAGGGCCGTCGTTAGACTTTTGGCCGCCCGGTGCAGGTTTTTAAATTGTCGCCCTTATGTTTGTAGATATTTAAAAAAATTGACTAAACTTAAAAAATGTTTATTAAAAAATATAACATGGTTAAATATACTGTGTTGTCTAACAGCGTGGTGTCTTTCTTTACTTTTAATTATTAGTTTGCCACACTTTGGGCAGTCATTAATATGCACTGGATACAGGTTGCTGTGCCTTAAATTTGTACTGAACTTCAAGTATTGATATTGCTCAGTTTTTTAAATTACAAATTGCTCTATTTTGTATTATAATGTCAATAATTACTATTATAGATAGTGCCTGAAAGTTCAACAGAAGTGGATTTTTTTATCTAGTTACTTGTTTTCTGTTGACTAATTTTCTAATATTTTAAATCTCATTTGCATCATAAGTCACAATACTTATGTCAACCAAATGTCATAAACAGATTTGAAATTCATATGACAAATACAGATTCTTTCCCTATTACACAACAATATTAAAAACACAGTAATTCTTTGATAACTAATTCACTTAATATATAGTCTTTTATTTGCCTTTTTCTAGTAATCACCTTTCAATTGATCTCCACAACGTTCAGGATGTAAACCAACCTGTTCCTCTCTTCTTACTGATACAATCTCTGACGCACCTTCCCGCAATGAAAGGTTCCTCCTATAAACAAGACGTCTTTAACTGTCCCAAATCGGTAACTCTAACCTTCCCACAGAATGTAGCCAACCGACCAAATCTGCAGATACTGACTTTTTTTACTGCCGCTGCCAAACTTCCTGGAACGTGCTCTCTTAACTGATGATGCTCCTCTGGAACTCTCCCTTATCACTGAACAGCTTGATGTAATCCAATTCAATTAAATGTATTTTTCCAATAAACTTGACTTCATATTCTTTCTAGTCTTATCTATTTGAGTTAAACCTACTAAAATTTTATTTTATTTCAAATTAAGCATTTGTCATTCGTTTTCAAACTGTAATTTATGCAATATTATTTTATTTTCAAAACCACCTGTTTTTTCAATAGCTAAATTTCATTCACATTTTCACCTTATCTCTGAATAAATCCAAATTATTTTATTAACCAATTGTAATCCCTTTAATTTTAATAAATTTGATTATAACTAAATTAAGGTCGTATCATAACAATACATACACTATATATTACATAGTAACACATACATAATACATACATAAAAATAAAACTCTAAAAAATCTGACTCAGACACAAATACATAGGCACAAAAAAAACTAAATATATTTTCGGTTTTTTTTCAGAACGCGGACTTATTATTTTATCATAATTTAAATTATTGGCAATTACATGTTCGATGGAGATTAATGCCATACCAGTTAAACGTTCCTGCGACATACATGATCTTAAATAATTTTCGATTATTTTTTAATTTTGAGAAACTTCGTTCCCGAGAAGCATGGGTAAAGTGAATAATATTCTAAGAGATATAACTAAATTAGGGAAAGTGTTTTCTAAATTATTTTTTGCTATGTACTTAAGAGTATTTAAAAAATGATTAGTTTCATGTTCGTTTGTCATAAATGAGAGCAGTTCATCTTTAAGCTCCAAACCGTTTATGTCACTATCACTGTAACTATCATTATTGGATAAGTATCTACGCATATTTTGTAGAAGAAATACCGCGTGGCGCCTTCTTCACGAAAACATTGGGTGTTAGGTATACAAATACAGTTTGTTCTGCATAAAACTTAAGGTAAAGTTTGCTTCCATATAAATAGAGTGATAATTTCTGGTTAAGAATAAAATAAATAGAAAAGATTGACGTCTTTTTGAGTATGATTACGTCTTTAAGTCGTACATCATATTTACTAACTCTACTGCCATATCATATAATAAAAAAATATAATATTTTGATAAGAAAAATAGCCGCCCCCCAAAAACGGCCGCCCGGTGTGGCCGCACGCTCGCACCTGCTGTAACAACGGCCCTGGTAATCTTGATGGGATATTTAAATGCCAAAATTGGAGCAGACACTACTGGCTTCGAAGAAATAATGGGGAAGCAGGGAGTTGGAGAGAGGAACGAAAATGGGCAATTATTCTTGCAATTATGTGGAACATACCAACTAGAAATAGGAGGAACGCTGTTTACCCACAAAAACTGTCACAAAGTAACATTAGTTTCACCAGAAGAACGGAAAACCAGATCTACCATATATGCATAGATCAAAAAGGAAGCAAAATACTACTAGACACACGCAACAGAAGAGGGGCGGATATATGGTCAAACCATCATCTACTCACAGCCATGATACGATTCAACTTTGGTAATGAAAATTAACGATATCAAACGATGAAGCAACCAAACTACGACTACGACAAAATAAATGATAGTGAGACTAGACTGAAGTTAACACACCAAGTAAACGAATTAAGCAAAGAAATAAATTACAATTAGCTGATACAGAAAATATTTTAATTATTTTATTTTATTTTATTTGGTACTCACCCAACAGACGTTAGGCCAATTATACGCGTCGCTGTACATTTTATGGAGACTTCCAACCCCACTAACGACTGCCATGATGTTATTATGACATCCGGGACCAACTATTTTCGTGACAGCCGTATCACGAGGCGCCGAGAAAAGCAGCCTTGGAACTTCCATCCAAGTTCTGACCAGAAAGAGCGTTGCTTTTACTGATCCAACGTGAACGTTTGTTCAAGCTACACCTCCCGGGGCCTGGGAAAAAGTTAAAACAGCATTCAACATAGCAAGCAAGAAAGTACTAGGAAAGAAAATGAAGATGAAAGAAGAGAGAAAATAGAAGAAAGGAAACAGTTAAAACACAAAGGATTAAATGGCAAACAGCATAAATGAAAAATGAAACAGAAATGAAATACCGAGAAGTAGTCAAGGACATAAAGAAGAGCGTGAAGAAAGATAAATAACGCTATATAGAATTGATATCAGAAGAAGTTCAAAGAGCAGCGATAGCAGGAGATAACACAAGCTTATATGAGAAGATCAGGAAAATTAGCAACAAGAAAAGAACAAATAGCATTATAAAGGACAAAGCGGGGAAAGGGTTAACCACGATTGAGGAACAACCGAAAAGATGTGCCGAGCATTTCCAAGAAGTGTTAAATGTAAAAAGAGATGGAATAGAACAAATTAAGGAAATAGAGAAGGTCCTGAAACTGGATATAAACGTCGATCCGCCGGAAATTGAGTAACTGGTGGAGGGAATAACACGTATGAAAAAAAAGCTTCCGGGATCGACCAAGTACCTAGCAAGATACTAAAATTGGAAGTTCAAACAAGAAGAAAAATTCCCGGAGGACTGGAAAACCGGCTTAAGTATCAAGGTACCAAAAAAAGGAGATCTAAAGAAATGTGACAACTGGAGAGGGGTAACGCTAGTTAATATGATATACAAACTATTCTGCAGGATATTACTAAAAAGAGTTGCAAATACACTAGATACATGATTAAGGAGAAAGCAAAACGCATTCAGAACAGGACGATTGTGCATATACATAAACTCTCTAAGAATAATTATGGAACAATCAACGGAATACAAGTCACCCTTGTGCCTTTTGTGCATAGACTTTGAAAAGGCCTTCGACTCTGTAGATAGAGAGTGCATATGAAAAATGCTAAGAAACAGAGGCATACTAAAGAAACTAATAAAATTAGTTGAAGAAGGTTATAATGGATACAAATGCCAAGTCAGACATGGAACAAAACTATCAGAATAATTCCAGACCGAAACAGGAGTTAAGCAAAGATGCCTATTGTCGCCACTACTCTTCTCGATTGTATTAGATGTAGTGATGAGAAACACAACCAACGATAAAACAAAATGCATACAGTGGATGGTTAGCAAGAGAAAGTGAACCTTCTAGAGATAGGAGCCAGAAAAGTAGGACTCAAAATCAACGGAAGAAAAACCAAGTCGTTAAATCTAAACATAGAAAGGGAGAAAGCTATAAAAATGGGAGTGGAAAATATGGAGATAGTAAAGGAATTCACATACCTGAGGAGCGTTGTAGCAGCAAAAAATAGGGTGCAAAAGGATGCGACAACAAGAATAGGAAAGGTCCGAAGTGTATTCCTGAGATTCACCAAAATATGGCGACTAAAAAGCATCACGACGCCCATAAAAACCAACGTATTCAAGTCAATGGTTCAACCTATTCTTTTATATAGATCTGAAACATGGACCATAATGGAGGTTATTAGAAGAAAACTACAGGTATTTATAAACAGATGTCTAAGAACCATACTGGGGATATACTGGCCCAAGACTATCACAAATGAGGAACTGTGGAGAAGAAGAAGACATTGATACACAAATCAAAAGAAAGAGACTGGGGTCGATGGGACATACTCTAAGAAAAGAAAAAGAAGAAATTCCAAGAAGGGCACTACAATGGAACGCGCAGGTAGGAAGAAAAAGAGGATGCCCAAAGAGACATGGCAGAGAAGTGTGTGCGGGAAACAACACAACAGTGGGAACAATTTATGAACAACCTATGTCCCGAAAAGGAATAATGGGATATATAATAATTATTATTATTATTATTATCCAGAGGGGACAGAGAAATACAAATATACATCAAAAGGAAAGCAGAGGAGGAAAGATAAAGGAAATATAATTAAAGCACAAGAGCCAAAAGACACTAGCTCAAAAAACTAGGCACAATTGACTAGAGTATGTGGACAGAACGGATAAAGAATTAATACATGAGTAAGAAAGACGCAGCAAATTATAGGGATATAAAAAAAAGACAAAGAGAAAGGACAAAAAGCGACATGGAACAAAGCAGATAATGAAACAGAAATAGGGACTTGGAATGTAATAGCGACGTATGAAGAAGGCGCCTTAATAAATTTGAAAGAAACAATGAAGCGAAACAAAAACAAGTGCTAGCATTGCAAAGGACTAAACAGAGGTAATTCGAAATAAATATACAAGGATATACATTGTTTAATAGTGGGAACGAAAATAGATATTTTGAGGTGGGATTTATACTGAACGAAGAAGCAAATGAAGCTGTAGTAGGATTTCAAACAGTCTCAGAAAGATTCTGTAGCTTAAGGATAAGTGAAAAATACAGGAAGATTCGCATTTTCAATGTTCACATGCCAACTGAAGATAAAGAGGTAGAAGTAAAAAGTGTGTTCTATGAAAAATTAAGGAAACCACTGGATGAAATATCAAAATATGACATCAAAGCAATAGTGAAGGATTTCAATGCAAGCTAGGAAGGAAGGTAATATATAAGAACATCATAGGTGGTAAAAGTAAACACCTGGAGTCCAACGAAATTGAGAAACAAGCTATTGGGTTTGCCTTGGAAAATATGTTAAAAATAATAAGCACATACTTCGATTGTAAGGATCTCCATACAGTGACTTGAATTTTACCTGATGGTAGAACAGAAAACAAAACCGATCATGTGCTAATAAAGAGAAAGCATGCAATTCAATTAAAATTGTTAGAAGCTACAGAAAAGCATATGCGGACTCTGATCACCTTCTGGTTATAGTAAGAATAAGCCCATCACTATCAAAGAAAAGTAAAACTGCAAAACAGTACCTCAGAAGATATAATGTATTACAATTAAAAGCAGAGAAAACAAAATATAATTTTACCAGGGAAATAAACAGTTCAGTGGATGAGCCAAACAAGTTGAAGATATAGAAGAAGAATTTTCACAATTGCAAACAATTATAGTGGAAAAAGCACAGCGGTGGTTGGAAGAAAGGAAAAGAAACAAAAGGAAAGAATGGCATGACGACGATTGTAGGCTGGCGATAAAAAACAGAAATCGAGAAAGACTGAGAATGATGAAGTCTCAAACAGAGAAAAGTAAGAAACAATTCAAAGGAAAAAAGAAGCCAGCAAAACAAATATGCAGAAAAAAGAAAAGAGAGAGGATGGGAAAAACAAGTAAAGCAAGAGAGAAATAAACCGACAACTGTAAACAATTATACTGGAAGGAACACAGCCATGGTTGGAAAAAAAGAAGGAAACAAAAGGAAAGAATGGTACCACGAAGAGTGTACAGTGTAGGCTAGCGATAGAAAACAGAAATCGAGAAAGACTGAGAATGATTGCGTCTTAAACAGAAAAAAGTAAGAAACAATTTAAGGAAAAAAAGAAGCTAGCAAAACAAATATGCAGGAAAAAGGAAAAAAGAAAGAACGAAAAAAGAAGTAAAACACGAGAGAATTTTACCAGGGAAATAAACCGACAGCAGGAAAGATCCAAACAAATTGAAGATATAGAAGAAGATGGTCACACAATTGCAAACAATTATAGTGGAAGGAGTACAGTGACGGTTGGGAAAAAAGGAAGGAAACAAAAGGAAAGAATGGTATGACGAAGAGTGTAGGCTGCCGATAGAAAAAAAGAAACAATTCAAGAGAAAAGGAAGCTAGCAAAATAAATATGTAGGAAAAAGATAAAGACAGAGGATGGAAAAACAACTTCGAATACTGGAAGAGAATTACAACAATTTTCTAAAAGAAGTGAAGAAGAGTAAGGAAATAACCATAAAATCAATAATGTACTGCATATACCAAGAAGAAAATTTAGTAGGAGACAGGAAAGAAAAACTAAAGAGATTTGGGCAATGTTTTGAGGAACTACCGAATAATAGTAATGACCAAGACAATTTCTAAGACAATAGAACAGAAAATGTGACAGATACACTGGATGAAACGGCAAAAGAGCCAACAATGCAGGAATTAGCAAGCATTATTAAAGACCTAAAGAACAATAAGATAGAAGGGGAGAATGGAATATAGGAATAAAGAATGAGGAGACGTACTGCAAACAAAGATAAGAAGGTTAATAAGTTTGGAGGCAGGATGTAAGGTGGCAATACGTGAAAAACTATGTAAACGATTTGTAGTGAGAAGAGGTCTACAACAGGGGCACCCACCATCAACAGAATTTTTTAACTACGTCCTGGAAGTAATTACGAGAGAATGCGATATAGAAGGAAGCAGAGCCGTATACAAGGCAAATAGTCAGTGCATATGATACGAAGATAATCTAGCACTAATAACAAGATCCAAGGAAGAACTGTCACCCATCTTTAAGAAGTTTTAAGTAACAGCAAAACAATATGGCTTGGAGATAAATATAACTTAAAAAATCTGGTGTGATACACTCACACAACTTCCTTTTATAGTGATCTTATAATTAGCCAAAAATTTGATTTTTAATTTCTAAGCATTTGTCAAAAATTTTCAAAAATTGCAAATTCTACAAAAACGGTACAAAATAGAGAGTTAGTTGAAGAGTTTGAAAAAAATCGTTAAAGCCGTTTTTGAAAAAATCGAAAAAAATTGAAAAATCGCAAGAGTAAACACCTACTTCCGGTTATGCGATTTTCTTCAAAAGCTTGCTGTCTCATCTACATAGTACATAAAACTTATATATGAAGTTTCAATGCCATACCTCTTTTCGTTTTTGAGATATTCTGTTCACAGACACACAGACAGACACACAAGACACACAGACAGACAGACATACCAATAAAAAAATATGTTTTTTGGGATCAGGGGACTCTAAGACGTGAAGATCTGTTGAAAACTCAATTTTGAATTTTTGGGGTAAATCCAATACTTCCTTTATCGTAAAATTAAGTAAAAAGAAAAAGAAATTACTGGCACGGAAATACAATTTAGAATAAAAGAATACAGAGAATACAAGTTTAAAGAGGTCGAACCGTTTGAATAGTTAGATGTTATAATTACTAGAAGAAATCGTAGAGATAGAGAAAAGAATTACAAAAGGAATCAAATCACTAGGAGCCCTGGGGAGGATGATCAGGTCAAAGGTAATATTGAGAGCAGCTGATGTAAGAGTTTCCAGAATAGTCTGACAATTAGTGGTACTATATGGGTGCCAAACATGGACTGTCATTATGGTGGCAGAGAAAAAATGGAACTAAGTGCTGACAAAATGTTTTATATACCAGGTGTTTTTGAGCGTGTACGTAATTCAATGACGCAGAGAGCTGAGGTGTTCATCATGTCGGGAGGTGGCAATTTCCAACAGTTTCTTAAATGTACTTGTTCCTTGTGTGGTGGATGTGCCTTGCGGATAGGCAAAACACTTGCACTACAGCAATACGCCTTACGGATAGGCAACATACTTGCCAAGCATGTGACGTCACCGCATCAAGCCCAAAGTACAGGATGCGCATCCCAACGGCGCAACCCTCAGCGGCGACAGTCGAGTTCAGTTGCGGCATTATTATGAAGGTTATTATGTTATGTTATGTACTTTATGTTGTGTCCTTATGTTAGTTATTAGTAAAACGTGTAAATAGCCTGTAAATATATATATAGTGAATTTATTTTAATAGTTAACATAGCAGTTTCGTTTCTATGCCAGCATTTAATCATACAGGGCACTTCCATAGTTACCAATGATATCAATAGATTAGAGCGTTTATTTTACGAGTTAACATACGAATTTGAATTAGGGACTTGCTAATGAGAAACTTTAATTTTGTTACCGGAATGTAGGTATGCATTTATGCAACTAAAAAATAGATACGTAGGAACAACTTCTGTGTTGTATCTTTTCTTTAGTGGTATACATTAGGATACTTTTAATTGTCTTTTTGACAAATAATAATTCCTATGTTAACTCGTAAAATACACGCTCTAATCTATTGGTCCAATTTGTAACTATAGAAATGACCTGTATGATTAAAAAGTGGCATAGATACGAAATGCTTATGTTAACTATTAAAATAAATTCCCTGTATATATCAATAAACACTACACTTGAAAACTTAGTTTTCCTCCAATTTGAATGTATTGATGTTTCAATAATTTAAAAAATGGCAGCACCGTTTTCCAATTTTTACGTAAAAGGTGCATTTTAACAAAAAAAAACCAAATCAGTGGTGTTCACGTGGCGCCTCCTTTTTCTTATTCAGTCGTACAAAGGAAACTCATACGCACGCCACTAGTGAATTAAGAGATGGTTTAATGTTACAAAACACCTTGTATACAGGGTTCGGCAAGGATGTGAGGGTGGAGGATATTTTTAAAACTATGGAAGTTACATAAATATTGTGTATATAAAAGTTGTAGGTATGAAAGTGGTGCATGTTA
Organism: Agriotes lineatus; assembly: GCA_940337035.1. Lineage (NCBI taxonomy): Eukaryota > Metazoa > Arthropoda > Insecta > Coleoptera > Elateridae > Agriotes > Agriotes lineatus. Next base: position 5,156 of record CALNHX010004707.1, on the reverse strand, counting down.
CTCAAATCGTTTTGATTGTACAGGATGGTTCAAAAAAGAGTGGCCAATCCAAGTTACTTACTAGTCATTTTGCTATAAGGTTGTATGAGTCTAACGTCAACTGTGTTGTAGATATTTACGATTTTATAAACCAAAAAATTATGAATTGTGTGTAACAGAAAACAATTGAATGAAGGAAAACGTTACCAAAAAAGTATGTTTTCGTGAACTACCTTTCGAGTGTAAAAGGCGGATCTGTGTATTAATGCTGTACAGGGTGCTCAGCATTTGCAAATTTAATAATTTTGATTTTTGCCCCGTATATTTTTGTATTCTTAAAAAGCTCTTTTAATAAGCTTTTATTTGATATGTTACTTCATACATCTAGGTTCAACTGTTGTTGAGATATGCGTGTTTGAACATAAAAACAATTTAAGCCCTTTTAAGATGCTGTATTTCAAGGGATAACAAACAAACGTCGTTAAAATACTGATTTAAACACTTGAGCTCTCTAAAAATAAAAACACAAAATCAGGTTTAGAAAATATAAATCTAGTCAGTGTTGACACAAAAAAAATAAACACGAAGAAACGATAAATACAGGAATAAATTAATTCCAAGATTAAACAAAATCAGATTAAAAAAAAGCAAAAGCCAATACACGTAATTACGCAAAATTTTCAAATAGTTCTCCTTCCCTGCTCTGAGTATCAAAGCTACACAGAGAACTTATAATCTGCAAATATAATTATTTCAATTTGTTGAAATGGAACACCCTGTATATCCCTGTATTTTTGGAAAGTACTTTTAATGAGCTTTCTTCTTCCATTTCATCCTAGCCCTAAATTCATTAGCTTTTCAGATTTAATTCTCTCCAGCTTTTTTTCGTTTTTATGGCTTTTTTATTTTTAGTTTTGAGTATTGGATGGATTTTTGTATTCTAAACTTGGTTTTACATTTTGTTTAAAAATCTCAAGTGTTTAAATTGTTATTATAACGGCGTTTGTTTTTATCCCTTGAAATAAAGCATCTTAAGGGGCTTAAACTGTTTTTTATGTTCAACCACGGATATCTCAAAAACAGTTGAATTTACAGGTATGAAGTAACATATCAAATGAAAGCTCATTAAAAGGGCCTTTCAAAAATACATACAGGGCGTTCCATTTGAAAAAATCTAAATGATTAAATTTGCAAATGTTGGACACCCTGTTTAGCATTAATAACCAGATTCACCATTTTACACTCTAAGGATAGTTCAGGAAAAATATAATAGCTTGGTAACGTTTTCCTTCATTCAATTGTTTTCTCTTACAGCAGCCGCCTGAAGTTCAACATTTTTTTTGCATAAAATCATTATTATCTCCAAAACAATTGACGTTAGACCCATAGAACTTTATATCAAAATGATGAGTATTTCAATGGAATACTTTTAAGCTACCCAAATATAGGGCATTATATTAAAAAAAAGTAACTTTGATTCGTTACTTTTTTGAGACATCCTGTATAATCAAAACTATTTTAGTAATGTGCATCACCTTCGTATCTACAACTTTTATGTACACAATATTTATGTAACTCTCATAGTTTTCGAAATATCTTCCACCCCCGCATCGTTTCCGGACCCTGTATAATTCCGAATTTAAAAAATAATTTTGTAAATTGGAAAATGGATTGTTTCACTCCGCATCACTAGACCTTGTTCTTGGCAAACAAAGAAACCTGTAAAAATCGAGAACGTGTTAAGTGTTGCCTACCAAGTTGTGTATATTTTTGTAAAAATGTTACTTTTTAACTTTTTGTATCAGACGCAAACTTAGAATGACATTTTATTTCTTTGTTTGAAGCTATGGACGAAAATATACGTTTTTTAAAATTTTTATTATTGACTTAACTCTACAATGTCCGCTAAAAAGTCGGCATAATATAGGACAATTTTTTATTTTAGATTTTTCAAAAAAACTTTTTACGTCAATAATTTGTGCTTGTCTAAAGACCTATTTACCCCCTATCGTATATACCGAGTGATTTTTACCTATTTAGAAAATGGAGTGTTTCGAAATTGTCAAAATTCAAAAAGTACTATTTTTCGGAAATTAAGTAAGATTTCAATGACATTTTTTAGAGTGTGTTATCTTTAGTTAACTGAACAATCTCAAGGTTAGAAAACACCTCATTTTTTTTAACTTTAACTAAAAATTTATTTTTCAATTTTTTAAAATATTTTTTCAAAATTTCACAAACCAAGACTTAATTAATATTAAAATTCAAATTTTGTTATGTGAAGATTTTAAAGATTTATAATTGGAAAAAATATATAAAATGTTAATTATTTCTTTAGATTTTTTATTATTTACCGAAAAGTAGTATGTACAGTGACGCCTATAATTGGCCTAATGGCTGTTAGCAGAGTGCAGAATAAAATAAAATAAAATAAAAATAAAAAATGTTTGCATAATTTTTACGTTTTTTATGCAAGGCGCTTTTTAGAAGAAACATTTTTCAATTCTAATTAATATCTATTTAAATGGCTTCTAGTTACTCTAATCTAGCCCTGTTAGTGAATTACTGTTACAAAAATCCTGTAAATGTTGGTTTACAGTTTACAGTCTAAATGAGGAGATCTTTTAGAACATGTAAATTGGATAAAGAAAAATCTTCTCATTTAGACAATTGTAAAAGAACATTTACAGGATTTTTGTGACAGTACTTCATTAACGGTTTCTAGAAGCCATTTAAATAGATATTAATTAGAATCGAAAAATATTTCTCCTAAAAAACGCCTTGCATAAAAAACGTAAAAATTATGCAAACATACTACTTTTCGGTAAATAACAAAAAATCTAAAGAAGTAATTAACATTTCATATATTTTTTCCAATGATAAATCCTTAAGGTCTTCACATAAAAAAAAAGAATTTTAATATTAAGCTTTGTAGGTGTAATTTTGGAAAATATTTTAATAAATCTGGTGTGATGCACTCACACAACTTCCTTTTACAGTGATCTTATAATTGGTAAAAAATTTGATTTTGAATTTTTAAGCATTTGTCAAAAATTTTCAAAAATTACAAATTTTACAAAAAACGGGGCAAAATAAAGCGTTAGTTGAAGAGACAAATTTTCTCTAAAATTTTAAGCTGAATTCAAAATGTAATAATATACCTGGTGTTCTATGTAAAGTAGGAGTTAAAAATAATAGAAAAAACAAAAGAAACCCATTTTAGAAGTATTCACATCAAACACATTAAAAATGTAAAGTTTGAAAAAATCGTTAGAGCCGTTTTTAAAAAAATCGAAAAAAAAATGGAAAATCACAAGAGTAAACACATATTTCCGGTTATGCGATTTTCTTCAAAAATCTGCTGTCGGATCTAGACAGTACACAAAACGTATATATAAAGTTTCAACGCCATACCTCTTTTCGTTGTTGACATATTCTGTTCACAGATTGACAGACTGACAGACAGACCAATGAAAAAAAACATGTTTTTTAAAATGAGGGGACTCTAAAACGTGAAGATCTATTGAAAACTCAATTTCGAATTTTCGGGGTGAATCCAATACTTTGTCGTAAAAGGAGGTAAAAACTGAAAAATAAATTTTTAGCTAGTGTTTTCTAACCTTGACATTGTTCAGTTAGCTAAAGATAACACACTCTAAAAAAATCTCATTTCCGAAAAATAGCACTTTTTGGATTTTGACAATTTCGAAAAACTCCATTTTCTAAATAAGTAAAAATCACTCGGTATATATGGCTATATGACTAAATAAGTTTTTAGAAAACCACAAATTATTGACGTAGTTTTTTGAAAAATAAAAAATAAATTTTTTCCCATACTATGCCTCCTTTTTAGCGGACACTGTTCAGTTGGGGAATGAATATAGTTTACATCCTGCAATCATTCTTCTTTTTTGCTCATCGTTTAAATAATTTTGAGGTACTTTAAGTGAACTTAAGCACTTTTTATTTTTTTTACACTTAACGTATCAAACTAAATTTATTGCAAATTCTATTGTTTTTTATGAACTTACACTGAAAAACTAAGATGTAAACTGTTTTGATTCTGTGACTGTACATCTTGGAGGAGGGGGACACCTTAAGTATTTTGAAGTCCTATCAATCTTGGTTACGCCACTGTCCCGAATAGGTTTTAGAGATCAATAAAATAAGTTTTAAACTCTCAAAACAAACCATGGAATAACTAAAATAAAAATTAATGTAGTAATTTTTCAAATATTGAAAAATTAGTTATTTAACAACATAAGTGCAATTTTACTTTCATTAGAACTAGATTAACAAAATTCATATATAGGGTGATTTATAACGGGCGGACCAAACTTCAACAGTTTGTTGGTGAGGTCATGTTGAGTAAAAAATGTTATATGAACATAGGTCGTATTACATTTAGTTACCTAACTACAAGAGCTTAAAGTTTTATTAGGGGGCGGGTAAAGGTAAAACCGCTCAAAGTGGCCAATATTTCAAGCGTCATATCTACTACGTATGTGGGCCAATCATATCAAACTTTTTTTGTATGATAGCCTGTAGTTTTATCTGTCAAGCTTTTTTCTCAAAAACGAAACATAAATTTCAAATTCTGTTTACGTCAATGTCTGGCGAATGAGATAATTTCATAAAAATCGTACAAAGGGAATTTGACTTTTTCAAACTTATGTTTTACATTTTTCAGAATTTATTCTATGTTTATCTCATACACTAGAACTGTGAAAAAGAATAATTCTGATATAAAAAAGACTAAGATTGGACAAGCTGTTTGGAAGAAAAACTTTTTGGATATAAATTGTAAGGTGTTTCTACCAATAAATTGCCATGAAATTTATATCGTTTGACAGATAAAACTACAGGCTATCATACAAAAAAAGTTTGATATGATTGGTCCACATACGTAGTAGGTATGACGCTTGAAACATTGTCTACTTTGAGGGGTTTACCTTTACCCGCCCCTTAATAAAACTTTGATCTCTTGTAGTTAGGTAACTAAATGGAATACGACCTATGCTCATATAACATTTTTTACTCAGAATGACCTCCCCAACCAACTGTAGAAGTTTGGTCCGCCCGTTATATATCACCCTGTATAGTAAGGCATCAAGAAATAGAACGTAGTTAAATGCTCTGAAAGTATTTAAATACCGTAAACTGAAAGTAATTAAATA
>CALNHX010004706.1:0-121431 GCA_940337035.1 Agriotes lineatus | reverse complement strand
ATAATAATTAGATAATAGTAGATTATATTATAAGTGAGAGAAATGCATCATTATTTGCGAGGGAGAATTTTGAATCGCGAGTGCCCCAGCACGAGCGATACAATTTCTCACGAGCTTATAATGTCATTTCGCTCACGTGTGATATACAACGTTTTATCTTACAGTAGCAATGCTTATGCCTAAATAAGTTTGAGCAGTCGGAATATGTCGCGAAATAAATTTATAATTAGTCGCCTATGATTTGTGACATACGTTTGGCAGTACTGAAGTGTATTGTCAGTCTATGTCAAATTTGAGGTTCGTGGGTTAGGTTTTGATTGTTATTTGACACAGACTGACGCAAAACGTAACCTGAAAATTACGAATTTGACATAGCTTGACAGTGCTACCAACAATACAGTAGTATAAATAATGAAAACTCACATGTGAATAAAACTTCATTTTAGTCACTGAAAACAGTTGTATAATGTATGGTAATAGGCGCTTGTTATATTATGAATAGACAATGGTCTCCTGTGTAAAACTGCAAGCTTGCAACCTTGAACAATAATAGCTTCTTTATAATGAATTGCAAGTCTGCAACCTTGAACGCACGTGGCTTCCTGTCTCACGCTCCCTTTTAGAGATAACGCTTATCTTAGCTGATTAGGCATAGTATATATACTAGTAGCTTGCACCTCTAAGTTAAGCTCCAGTCAGTCGATAAGTTCCATTGTGTTCGTATCATAGCTAGATGTAAGAAATTGTCCGGCGGCTAGCTGTGTGCTTCCAATGTTATATTTCATTGTAAAATAAAAATAAACGTTTTTTAAAAAGTCGTTTCGGCGGCCTTTTAATAAAACTGGCGCAGTCGGTAGGATTTGTGGAGGAAAACCTGGAAAACTACAAACATCGAGTCGACCAGCAACTTTCCTTGAGGTTCAGCTCTTTGCCACAAATCGAAACCTACCACCCAGCGGATCTTCGGACATCTCCAACAGGGACAAACATCGCCCGATCGTGAGAAGCGCCCGTCGACCCAGCTCCTGCTCCTCCGTGGTTATTGGAACCATCTGGTCATTGGGACCACTCTTGATCATTGGGATCAGTCTCTGGTATTGGCAACGTCAACAACGACGACCCCAGGACAACTTTTGGATAACGCTCTAGCGCAAAGCTGGACTATCCAAGTCGGACTTCAGGACCTCTGTGCAGGCCAGCCGACATCAATAGGATCGACGCATCCTTTTTTTTTTAAGACAACAGGACGTAGCTTGATCGCACGCCGTTCGTCAATTTTAACGCACAATGTAAGTGCATATTTTTATAATAATTTTCAAGCTTTAGAGAAAAAGCAAAGGTATATTTTTAAAAATAATAATTTTCAAGCTTTAGAGAAAAAGCAAAGGTATATTTTAAAGGCAACAAAGTAACGACTATTAAAGCGTTCGCCTAAGTAATAATTTACAAGTTTTAAAGAAAAAGCAAAATAATTAATTTTAAAGGCAACAAAGTAACGTAATATAATTTTCAAAAGTAATAATTATTAAAGCGTTCGCCTAAATAACAAAGTAAAAATTTCAAAGGCAACAAAGTAACGTAATATAATTTTCAAAAGTGATAATTATTAAAGCGTTCGCCTAAAACAACAAAGTTAACTAATATAAAGTTTAAAAAATTATACTAACATAGTTTTAAATATTTATTTATAAATTCAGGCAGAACGTAGTAAGCCAGACCAATTGCTGCACATAATAGGTGTGCTTAATTTGCATTTGTGCTTGCGTTCTTGCGCGTAGGATACCTACCCCTGTTAAACATCCCCTAGTCATTAAACTGTTTACTAACATAAATAAAAATTAAAAATAAGTGAAACAAATAAAGCAAAATTAATTTTTGTCAACAAAATTTTTATGTTAAAGGAAATCTTGAATCATTAGGTAAAACACTTATAATTATATTTTGAAACCAATTGTAAAATTCTGTCACGAGATCGATCACGCTCACCAAGGAATTCTATCCCTAGAATTTTATTTTTAAATAATTTTGGGTTGTTACAACAAATATGGTTGATCAAAACGCATCATTGTTTCCCCCACATTTTAATGTAGCTTTACTAAATGAAATTCCCACATATGATGGTAATCAAGCCACTCTTTCGGAATTTATCAGATCCGCAGAAATCATTGCAACCAAGTTTTGCACAGAAAATTCAAACGAGTATATCAACCAGATAATTTTAAATTCGATAAGGAATAAATTAAAAGGTCAAGCGTTAGAAGTAATCACAGGTTACGAGTATGATACTTGGAAAGACTTAAAAAATGTCTTAATTGAAAATTTTGGCGACCAAAGGTCAGAATTGAATCTTTTAATTGATTTAACTAAATTAAAACAGAATAAAGACTCTCCCATAGAATTTTTCAATAAAGTTAGAACTCATTTGGCTATTTATAATTCAAAAGTTTCTCTGAGTCGAGAATCAAAAGACATTATCACTTATAAATTAAAGGCTAACAAAGATTTAGCACTTCGCACTTTTACAAGTGGACTAAATGAAAATTTAGGAAGCTTCGTAAGAAGTAGAAACCCAACTTCACTAGAACAAGCCTTAAGCATAGTAAAAGAAGAAATCGATATCAGATATTCTCAAAATCAAAATAATTTTCAAAGTCAGAAATTAAATAAATCAAATTTAACTTCCAATATTCAAACACAAAATTCATATAAACCTAAATTTAATAACCCAAATTTTATGCAAAGACCATTCCAACAAAATCGAAATAATTTTAATCAAAATCCCAACTATTTTAAAAGTCCAACAAATTTTAATAATCCTAATAATTCTAGAATAACTCAAAATTCAAGCTTTAATGCATTTGCACCAAAACCAAATTTTTCACCAACAAATAAACCAGAACCTATGGACTTTAGCACCATAAAAAGACCAGCTACTCAACAAACAAATTTCCCTAATAAATATCGAGCAAACTCTCAAAATGTTAATAGAAATTTTAATCATTTAAATTACCATCAAGAAAAACCTCCGGATGAATATGAAGACTTAACCGAAGATTTATTTGAAAATGGAGAATTTTCAACTCCAGAAAATTTTAACGAAAACCTTCAGGAATATTTTGACCCTGACAATTTTCAAGATACAACTGAAAATTACGAATCACAAGATTTAGACTATACTTACGATTATTTCGAATATCCAGATCCAAACGATACTGTAAATTTTCATTAAGAGCCTCGGAAAAGAATATTTTAACTTTTAATATAAATCCAAAATCAAACCTTCCTTATATTATAATTCCCGCCACCGGCGATAAATTATTAATTGATACAGGTAGCTCACAAACAATAATTTCCCCAGAATTTGTACAACAACATTTTCCAAATTATATTTATGAAACAGAATTTGAGATAGTTACATCTCATGGAATTTCTCAACATAACTTAATTGCAGATTTACCCATTCCTAATCTTTTTTATAAAAACGGAACACATACGTGTTATTTATTCAATTTTCACCAAGACTATGTAGGACTTATTGGATCCGATTTACTTTCAAAATTATCCGCACGAATAGATTATAAATGGATGCACATTCAAACAGAAAAAACAGTAATACCGTTCTATTATAACCCATCAAAAACTAAACAGGAAATTCAAAAACGTAACGAATGTAATTTTTCCAAATTTAAAAACTCAGATTTTGTCAGAAAACTTGTAGTACCTCCGCGTACAGAATGTTTTGTAAATTTACCAGCAGTAGGAAAGAATGGAACTAAAATAGCTCCAAAACTAAAATTTAATGAAAAATTAATTATGCCTTCAGCATTAGTGAAATTACACAATAATTGGTTTAAAACCAGTGTAATTAATACTTCAAACGAAACACAAGAAATAAATATTTATAATCCATTATTTTTAGAAGACTATGAACCCGATAGCAAAAATCAACCTATCAGACTTAACAACTTTAATATAAATACTCCAAACACCAGAAGTATTTTAAATAACAATTTAAAAAACAATTTAAGATTAGACCATTTAAACGAAGACGAAAAAACTCTTTTGACCAATTTATGTTTTCAATACAGAGATGTATTTTACTCTCCCGAAATACCTTTATCCGTTACGAATTTGACAAAACACCACATTAGGACTAAAACCAATGCACCTATATTTACGAAAACATACCGTTATCCCCATATTCATCGCGAAGAAGTCAAAAAGCAAATAAAGAAAATGTTAAACGAAGATATTATAGAGCCATCGGAATCACCGTATAATTTTCCTATTTGGGTCGTCCCAAAAAAGTTAGACGCCTCCGGAAAACAAAAATGGCGTATTGTAGTTGACTATCGAAAGTTAAATGAACAAACTATTGAAGACAAATATCCTTTGCCCCGTATAGAAACCGTATTAGACAATCTTGGCAGAGCTAAATACTTTACAACTTTGGATCTTGCCTCTGGTTTCCACCAGATAGAAATCGAAAAGAAAGATCGCGAAAAAACCGCTTTTTCAACCGAAGAAGGCCATTTTCAGTTTAAAAGAATGGCTATGGGTTTACGTAACAGTCCTGCATCCTTCCAAAGGATGATAAATACAGCCTTAATTGGACTCACTCCAACACAGTGCCTAGTTTACCTAGACGACATTATAATTTTCGGAAGTTCTCTTCAAGAACACATGCAACGTTTAAAAAATGTATTTCAAAAATGTAGAGATGCTAATGTAAAGATTCAGTTAGATAAATCGGAATTTTTACATAAATCTGTAAAATATTTAGGTCATATAGTTACTTCAGAAGGAATAAAACCAGATCCATCTAAAATATCAGCAATCAAAAATTTCCCAGCACCTAAAACAAGAACCGAGATAAAATCATTCTTAGGACTATTTGGCTATTATAGAAAATTTGTCAAAGACTTTGCCAAAATAACTAAATTTTTAACCGTATGTTTAAAGAAAGAAAATAAAATTGTACACACTCCTGAATTTTTGAAGAACTTTGAGTATTGCAAACAAATTTTAATGAATGAACCAGTACTTCAATATCCTGATTTTGAAAAACCTTTCGAACTGACTACCGATGCATCTAAATTTGCGATAGGCGCGGTATTATCCCAAGATGGTAAACCCACCTGTTATGCCTCCAGAACCCTTAATAATGCAGAACAAAATTATACTACAATTGAACGAGAACTTCTAGCCATAGTTTGGGCAACCACACAATTTCGTCCATATCTATATGGAGTAAAATTCAAATTGTACACCGATCATAGACCGCTTGTTTGGCTCAAAAATTTAGAAGAACCAAATTCCAAATTAACTCGTTGGGCACTTAAATTAGAAGAATACGACTTCACCGTAAACTATCTACCAGGCAAATTAAATAAAGTTGCTCTATCACGTGTTCAAATTCACCCCATGACTTTAGAAACACCCGATAGACTTCATACACCAATACCAATACAAGGTAACGAAAGCTTAATGGCAAGTAGGGCAAGCACCCCCGACATACAAGACTTTTTTTCAGTACCGACCATCGGACCACCAAAATCAGAAACGCCTAAAGAAAAAGTTATATCCGACATTCAAATAAGACCACCAAATAACGACGATAATAAATCCTATGTCGAAACAATACATTCGCAACAATCGTCTACCCCCGTGATCGATATTGCCGAAAACCTCTACAACAATTTAAAAATCAAATTGAATTTGTAATTTCTCAGTTACCACGAGATATCGGAATCACTAAATACGACGGAATTACACATTATTCTGTATCCCTAAATAATACAAATAAAATTGACGTATTCAACAGGCTATTAATTGAACAGTGTGAACCTAGAACACATTACCATTGTTATTTTCATAACGACGAACTTTGTTTAGATTTTTCTAATTTTCTGCAAAACATAATTGTCACTTAAACTTATTAGATTTCTAAATAAAGATTTTGAACCAGTTAACGTAAATGCGTAAGTTTAATTTTCTTTTCTTTTTTTTGTAAGTTCAATAGAGGCATATTTGAATACCGCTATTGAACATTTTATAGGCGGACGAGTTATATTACAGCTAGACAATGGCCCCCTGTGTAAAACTGCAAGCTTGCAACCTTGAACAATAATAGCTTCTTTGTGTGAACTGAAAGTCTGCAACCTTGAACGCACGTGGCTTCCTGTCTCACGCTCCCTTTTAGAGATAACGCTTATATTAGATGATTAGACATAGTATATATACAAGTAGCCTGCACCTTTAAGATAAGTTTCAGTTAGTTCATAGCTAGATGTAAGATATTGTCTAGCAGCTAAGCTGTGTGCTTCCAATGTTATATTTCATTGTAAAATAAAAATAAACGTTTTTTAAAAAGTCGTTTCGGTGGCCTTTTAATAAAACTTACTCTGTTAATGTAACAGGCACGGTTCGAATGATTACTGCCGGTCTTTGAACATGTGATAGTGTAAATTATTGCAGTTGAAGTGCTTCTTCATTATTTGATAGTCGTCAAAGTTGTTAAATTAACTCTTAGCTGGTTATTTTTGGCTTTTGCATTGAGGTCTTTGACTCGTTCCTGATATTTTAACTTGGCCCTACAGGCCTCGGCAACTAAATCCACATTCGTGATAAAAAGCTATAGAACCCACCGAGAGGGTATTTATTGTTAAGGGCCACTTAAACCTTTTGTTGTAATTTACTTATTTATTGTTCAGTATTACACTATCCCACTGCCGAGATCGCGATAACTAACAGGTCAATGTGAAACGTCTGTTTTTACTAGCGCGGCTCGCGTTGAAATTCCATCTCAACGCTGTGCGGAAGTATCGATAAGCAACTTGCATCTTCCCATCTTATTTTATTATTATAATAATACAACCTGTACTAAGTACTGCAGTATTCTACATTTTTCTTTATTTGATAGGTGTGTTTCGGTAATAATTACAATATCTACATTCTGGTTAGCTAAGTTGGCAATAATTAATGCTCTTTGTTTGGTTGTTTCATCAACATTGCAGTTGTAGATGATGAGATGTGATAGCAATTGGAAGGGATAAGTGAGAAAATTAATGTCTTAATTTGTATATGAAAAGGAGTTAACAGGTTCAAGATTACTTGGAATGGTTTTATGAAAGATGGTTGTGGAAGATGATAGGTGGGTTGCTGTGGAATATTACTTGTAGGTTGCTTTGTAGAATGTGCCTAAGTAGTACCAGAAGCGAAATACTTATAAAAATTAGAGTGTGGTTTTGTAATACGTTGACTAGATGTAGTTTCCCTGTTTGAATTTACGTAATAGGGGTATCCTCTATAACTGACAGGAGGTTCACCAGTTGTTTTACATTCTGAGTAATGGTGCATGTGATACATCTAACTGGAAGGCGGCGATAACATTTTGTATGTCCTAGGTGCTAACGATTTGTGCACTGAAAATAATTTTCGCTACTGTGTCAGGACTTCATATTGATTATGCAGTATAATAATTTTGTGACCTGAAATACCTTTCTTGCTTTTTCTGTATTGGTTGATTACATTGCACACATTGGAAGTGTCTGTAAGGCAAGTAACTTTCAGCACTGTAAACTGTTTTGCAGTAAGTTTGCTTTAAGTTTCTTAATTTGTCTAGATGTAGGAACGTGTCTCATTATTACTGACAACTTGGTACTATGGGGGTTGCACAAGGTACCGGTGTGAAGATGGCAGCCAGAAGGTAGCAGCCAAAAGTGACGAACATTGCCGAAGAGCTCATAGATATACAAAAAATTATAGAGAGTGAAACTACCACCACATTCAAATCATTTAAGGAATTATGCCAACCAAATAAAGCCTCTTAGCTGCTACATATGAGAAATGACGGCGCATAAAAGGATACTTCACATATCGGGCAAACTAAAACAACCAGTTTTCAGCTCGAATGCTACACATAGACCCCGAAAGAAACTTTGCTAAAAACCTGCCATCTATATACCAAACAAAAGAGCCCAAACCGAATTTAGTTGCCGTACTCCACATAGCGGGTAAACCACCCCCGCCTAAATAAAATGAGAATTTTGCAGCTCGAATACTACACATAGAACTCGAACGAAACTTTACTAAAAAGATACTCTATATATACGAAATGAAAGGGCCCAAACATATTTTAGTTGCCGTACACCACATAGCGGGTAAACCACCCCCGCCTAAATAAAATGAGAATTTTGCAGCTCGAATACTACACATAGAACTCGAACGAAACTTTACTAAAGACATACCCTATATATACGGAATGAAAAGGGCCAAACAGATTTTAGTAGCCGTACTCCACCTAGCGGGTAAACCACCCCCGAATAAATAAAATGAGAATTTTGCAGCTCGAATACTACACTTAGAACTCGAACGCAACTTTACTAAAAACATACCCTATATGTACGAAATGAAAGGGCTCAAACAGATTTTAGTTGCCGTACTCCACATAGCGGGTAAACCACCCCCGCCTAAATAAAATGATAATTTTGCAGCTCGAATACTACACATAGAACTCGAACGAAACTTTATTGAAAACATACCCTATATATACGGAATGAAAGGGCCCAAACAGATTTTAGTTGCAGTACCCCACATAGCTGGTAAACCACCCCCGCCTAAATAAAATGAGAATTTTGCAGCTCGAATACTACACATAGAACTCGAACGCAACTTTACTAAAAACATGCCCTATACAGTGTGGTCCATTAAGTGTGCAACAAATGGGACATTTTTTTATTAGTTGTAAAACCGAAATTTAAATACGGCCAAAAGTTAGTGCATGTTCGATAACCATATCAGATGCCCTTAGAATGGTTTCAAGTCAAACAATATACAGGGCAGGACAAAAAATATGAAATTCGTTCAAGAATAAAGTTACCTTATTTCAAAAAATATAGCAAAATTTTATTGAGAAAAGTTGTTTAGAATCAAAAGTTATCCTCAAATACAAAGTCACGGCCTCCTATTCGAATTTTGAACCTTTTTTGGTAAAATTTTGTATTATCCCCGTATGATACATATTTTTATTATTCTGATTTTATTAAGAGTTTTTCATATGTAAATTATTATTAGTAAAGCATTTGTTTTGTTAAAAAGAATATTTGCGGAATTCTAAAGTTCTGTTAAATATCGTTGCAACAAACATGAAGTGGACGCTTACCTAAAAAAATATAAATCCAAGTAAATTTTACAAATACGCTTCAAGTTGCTAAAAGTTATTTAAAAGGGATGTGTTGTGGCTACTTTAAACACATATAAAATCAAAATAATAAAAATATGTATCATATGGGGGTAATACAAAATTTTCCAAAAAGAATCAAAATTCGAATAGGAGGCCGTGACTTTGTATTTGAGCATTATTTTTAATTCTAAACAACTTTTCTCAATAAAATTTTGCTATATTTTTTGAAATAAGGTAACTTTCTTCTTGAACGAATTTCATATTTTTTGTCCTGCCCTGTATATTGTTTGACTTGAAGCCATTCTAAGAGCATCTGATATGGTTATCGAACATGCACTAACTTTTGGCAATATTTAAATTTCGATTGTACAACTAATAAAAAAATTTCCCATTTGTTGCACACTTAATGGACCACACTGTATATACGAAATGAAAGGGCCCAAACAGATTTAATTGCAGTACTCCACATAGCTGGTAAACCACCCCCGCCTAAATAAAATGAGAATTTTGCAGCTCGAATACTACACATAAAACTCGAACGAAACTTTATTAAAAAAATACCCTATATATACGCAATGAAAGGGCCCAAACAGATTTTAGTTGCTGTACTCCACATAACGGGTAACTACCCCCGCCTAAATAAAATGAGAATTTTGCAGCACGGATATTACACATAGAACTCGAACTAAATTTTACTGAAAACATACCCTGTATATAACTTTTAACGTATTGTACGGAACACTGGTGTTATTAATATTCACGACATAGATGGCACATATTTTTTAAGATTTTGTAATAATCTATTTCATCTACAAGCCCATTCTCAAAAAAATGTAAACCTTTAATAACTGTCCATCGTCGCTCGTCACCTGATAAAGAAATTCCAGGGCATGTTATATGTTTGGGCCCTTTCATTCCGTATATATAGGGTATGTTTTTAGCAAAGTTTCGTTCAAGTTCTATGAGTAGTCTCCGAGCTGCAAAATTCTAATTTTATTTAGGCGGGGGTGGTTTACCCGCTGTGGAGTACGGCAACTAAAATTTGTTTAGGCCCTTTTATTCGGTATATATAGGGTATGTTTTTAGCAAAGTTTCGTTCGAGTTGTATGTGTAGTATCCGAGCTGCAAAATTCTAATTTTATTTAGGCGGGGGTGGTTTTCCCGCTGTGGAGTACGGCAACTAAAATTTGTTTGGGCCCTTTTATTCGGTATATATAGGGTATGTTTTTAGTAAAGTTTCGTTCGAGTTCTATGTGTAGTATCCGAGCTGCAAAATTCTAATTTTATTTAGGCGGGGGTGGTTTATCCGCTGTGAAGTACGACAACTAAAATTTGTTTGGGCCCTTTTATTTGGTATATATAGGGTATGTTTTTAGCAAAGTTTCGTTCGAGTTGTATGTGTAGTATCCGAGCTGCAGAATTCTAATTTTATTTAGGCGGGGGTGGTTTTCCCGCTGTAGAGTACGGCAACTAAAATTTGTTTGGGCCCTTTTCTTCGGTATATATAGGGTATGTTTTTAGTAAAGTTTCGTTCGAATTCTATGTGTAGTATCCGAGCTGCAAAATTCTTATTTTATTTAGGCGGGCGTGGTTTACCCGCTATGCGGAGTACGGCAACTAAAATTTGTTTGGGCCCTTTTATTCGGTATATATAGGGTATGTTTTTAGCAAAGTTTCGTTCGAGTTGTATGTGTAGTATCCGAGCTGCAAAATTCTAATTTTATTTAGGCGGGGGTGGTTTTCCCGCTGTGGAGTACGGCAACTAAAATTTGTTTGAGCCCTTTTATTCGGTATATACATGGTATGTTTTTAGTAAAGTTTCGTTCGAATTCTATGTGTAGTATCCGAGCTGCAATATTCTTATTTTATTTAGGCGGGCGTGGTTTACCCGCTATGCGGAGTACGGCAACTAAAATTTGTTTGGGCCCTTTTATTCGGTATATATAGGGTATGTTTTTAGCAAAGTTTCGTTCGAGTTGTGTGTGTAGTATCCGAACTGCAAAATTCTAATTTTATTTAGGCGGGGGTGGTTTTCCCGCTGTGGAGTACGGCAACTAAAATTTGTTTGGGCCCTTTTATTCGGTATATATAGGGTATGTTTTTAGCAAAGTTTCGTTCGAGTTGTATGTGTAGTATCCGAGCTGCAAAATTCTAATTTTATTTAGGCGGGGGTGGTTTTCCCGCTGTGGAGTACGGCAACTAAAATTTGTTTGGGCCCTTTTATTCGGTATATATAGGGTATGTTTTTAGCAAAGTTTCGTTCGAGTTGTAT
This sequence comes from Agriotes lineatus, assembly GCA_940337035.1. Taxonomy (NCBI): domain Eukaryota; kingdom Metazoa; phylum Arthropoda; class Insecta; order Coleoptera; family Elateridae; genus Agriotes; species Agriotes lineatus. The sequence continues at coordinate 109,975 of CALNHX010004706.1, read as the reverse complement.
GTGTAGTATCCGAGCTGCAAAATTCTAATTTTATTTAGGCGGGGGTGGTTTTCCCGCTGTGGAGTACGGCAACTAAAATTTGTTTGGGCCCTTTTATTCGGTATATATAGGGTATGTTTTTAGCAAAGTTTCGTTCGAGTTGTATGTGTAGTATCCGAGCTGCAAAATTCTAATTTTATTTAGGCGGGGGTGGTTTTCCCGCTGTGGAGTACGGCAACTAAAATTTGTTTGGGCCCTTTTATTCGGTATATATAGGGTATGTTTTTAGTAAAGTTTCGTTCGAGTTCTATGTGTAGTATCCGAGCTGCAAAATTCTAATTTTATTTAGGCGGGGGTGGTTTATCCGCTGTGAAGTACGACAACTAAAATTTGTTTGGGCCCTTTTATTTGGTATATATAGGGTATGTTTTTAGCAAAGTTTCGTTCGAGTTGTATGTGTAGTATCCGAGCTGCAGAATTCTAATTTTATTTAGGCGGGGGTGGTTTTCCCGCTGTAGAGTACGGCAACTAAAATTTGTTTGGGCCCTTTTCTTCGGTATATATAGGGTATGTTTTTAGTAAAGTTTCGTTCGAATTCTATGTGTAGTATCCGAGCTGCAAAATTCTTATTTTATTTAGGCGGGCGTGGTTTACCCGCTATGCGGAGTACGGCAACTAAAATTTGTTTGGGCCCTTTTATTCGGTATATATAGGGTATGTTTTTAGCAAAGTTTCGTTCGAGTTGTATGTGTAGTATCCGAGCTGCAAAATTCTAATTTTATTTAGGCGGGGGTGGTTTTCCCGCTGTGGAGTACGGCAACTAAAATTTGTTTGAGCCCTTTTATTCGGTATATACATGGTATGTTTTTAGTAAAGTTTCGTTCGAATTCTATGTGTAGTATCCGAGCTGCAATATTCTTATTTTATTTAGGCGGGCGTGGTTTACCCGCTATGCGGAGTACGGCAACTAAAATTTGTTTGGGCCGTTTTATTCGGTATATATAGGGTATGTTTTTAGCAAAGTTTCGTTCGAGTTGTGTGTGTAGTATCCGAACTGCAAAATTCTAATTTTATTTAGGCGGGGGTGGTTTTCCCGCTGTGGAGTACGGCAACTAAAATTTGTTTGGGCCCTTTTATTCGGTATATATAGGGTATGTTTTTAGCAAAGTTTCGTTCGAGTTGTATGTGTAGTATCCGAGCTGCAAAATTCTAATTTTATTTAGGCGGGGGTGGTTTTCCCGCTGTGGAGTACGGCAACTAAAATTTGTTTGGGCCCTTTTATTCGGTATATATAGGGTATGTTTTTAGCAAAGTTTCGTTCGAGTTGTATGTGTAGTATCCGAGCTGCAAAATTCTAATTTTATTTAGGCGGGGGTGGTTTTCCCGCTGTGGAGTACGGCAACTAAAATTTGTTTGGGCCCTTTTATTCGGTATATATAGGGTATGTTTTTAGCAAAGTTTCGTTCGAGTTGTATGTGTAGTATCCGAACTGCAAAATTCTAATTTTATTTAGGCGGGGGTGGTTTTCCCGCTGTGGAGTACGGCAACTAAAATTTGTTTGGGCCCTTTTATTCGGTATATATAGGGTATGTTTTTAGCAAAGTTTCGTTCGAGTTGTATGTGTAGTATCCGAACTGCAAAATTCTAATTTTATTTAGGCGGGGGTGGTTTTCCCGCTGTGGAGTACGGCAACTAAAATTTGTTTGGACCCTTTTATTCGGTATATATAGGGTATGTTTTTAGCAAAGTTTCGTTCGAGTTGTATGTGTAGTATCCGAGCTGCAAAATTCTAATTTTATTTAGGCGGGGGTGGTTTTCCCGCTGTGGAGTACGGCAACTAAAATTTGTTTGGGCCCTTTTATTCGGTATATATAGGGTATGTTTTTAGTAAAGTTTCGTTCGAGTTCTATGTGTAGTATCCGAGCTGCAAAATTCTAATTTTATTTAGGCGGGGGTGGTTTATCCGCTGTGAAGTACGACAACTAAAATTTGTTTGGGCCCTTTTATTTGGTATATATAGGGTATGTTTTTAGCAAAGTTTCGTTCGAGTTGTATGTGTAGTATCCGAGCTGCAAAATTCTAATTTTATTTAGGCGGGGGTGGTTTTCCCGCTGTGGAGTACGGCAACTAAAATTTGTTTGGGCCCTTTTATTCGGTATATATAGGGTATGTTTTTAGCAAAGTTTCGTTCGAGTTGTATGTGTAGTATCCGAGCTGCAAAATTCTAATTTTATTTAGGCGGGGGTGGTTTTCCCGCTGTGGAGTACGGCAACTAAAATTTGTTTGGGCCCTTTTATTCGGTATATATAGGGTATGTTTTTAGCAAAGTTTCGTTCGAGTTGTATGTGTAGTATCCGAACTGCAAAATTCTAATTTTATTTAGGCGGGGGTGGTTTTCCCGCTGTGGAGTACGGTAACTAAAATTTGTTTGGGCCCTTTTATTCGGTATATATAGGGTATGTTTTTAGCAAAGTTTCGTTCGAGTTGTATGTGTAGTATCCGAACTGCAAAATTCTAATTTTATTTAGGCGGGGGTGGTTTTCCCGCTGTAGAGTACGGCAACTAAAATTTGTTTAGGCCCTTTTATTCGGTATATATAGGGTATGTTTTTAGTAAAGTTTCGTTCGAGTTCTATGTGTAGTATCCGAGCTGCAAAATTCTAATTTTATTTAGGCGGGGGTGGTTTATCCGCTGTGAAGTACGACAACTAAAATTTGTTTGGGCCCTTTTATTTGGTATATATAGGGTATGTTTTTAGCAAAGTTTCGTTCGAGTTGTATGTGTAGTATCCGAGCTGCAGAATTCTAATTTTATTTAGGCGGGGGTGGTTTTCCCGCTGTAGAGTACGGCAACTAAAATTTGTTTGGGCCCTTTTCTTCGGTATATATAGGGTATGTTTTTAGTAAAGTTTCGTTCGAATTCTATGTGTAGTATCCGAGCTGCAAAATTCTTATTTTATTTAGGCGGGCGTGGTTTACCCGCTATGCGGAGTACGGCAACTAAAATTTGTTTGGGCCCTTTTATTCGGTATATATAGGGTATGTTTTTAGCAAAGTTTCGTTCGAGTTGTATGTGTAGTATCCGAGCTGCAAAATTCTAATTTTATTTAGGCGGGGGTGGTTTTCCCGCTGTGGAGTACGGCAACTAAAATTTGTTTGAGCCCTTTTATTCGGTATATACATGGTATGTTTTTAGTAAAGTTTCGTTCGAATTCTATGTGTAGTATCCGAGCTGCAATATTCTTATTTTATTTAGGCGGGCGTTGTTTACCCGCTATGCGGAGTACGGCAACTAAAATTTGTTTGGGCCCTTTTATTCGGTATATATAGGGTATGTTTTTAGCAAAGTTTCGTTCGAGTTGTGTGTGTAGTATCCGAACTGCAAAATTCTAATTTTATTTAGGCGGGGGTGGTTTTCCCGCTGTGGAGTACGGCAACTAAAATTTGTTTGGGCCCTTTTATTCGGTATATATAGGGTATGTTTTTAGCAAAGTTTCGTTCGAGTTGTATGTGTAGTATCCGAGCTGCAAAATTCTAATTTTATTTAGGCGGGGGTGGTTTTCCCGCTGTGGAGTACGGCAACTAAAATTTGTTTAGGCCCTTTTATTCGGTATATATAGGGTATGTTTTTAGCAAAGTTTCGTTCGAGTTGTATGTGTAGTATCCGAGCTGCAAAATTCTAATTTTATTTAGGCGGGGGTGGTTTTCCCGCTGTGGAGTACGGCAACTAAAATTTGTTTGGGCCCTTTTATTCGGTATATATAGGGTATGTTTTTAGTAAAGTTTCGTTCGAGTTCTATGTGTAGTATCCGAGCTGCAAAATTCTAATTTTATTTAGGCGGGGGTGGTTTATCCGCTGTGAAGTACGACAACTAAAATTTGTTTGGGCCCTTTTATTTGGTATATATAGGGTATGTTTTTAGCAAAGTTTCGTTCGAGTTGTATGTGTAGTATCCGAGCTGCAGAATTCTAATTTTATTTAGGCGGGGGTGGTTTTCCCGCTGTAGAGTACGGCAACTAAAATTTGTTTGGGACCTTTTCTTCGGTATATATAGGGTATGTTTTTAGTAAAGTTTCGTTCGAGTTGTATGTGTAGTATCCGAGCTGCAAAATTCTAATTTTATTTAGGCGGGGGTGGTTTATCCGCTGTGAAGTACGACAACTAAAATTTGTTTAGGCCCTTTTATTCGGTATATATAGGGTATGTTTTTAGCAAAGTTTCGTTCGAGTTGTATGTGTAGTATCCGAGCTGCAAAATTCTAATTTTATTTAGGCGGGGGTGGTTTTCCCGCTGTGGAGTACGGCAACTAAAATTTGTTTGGGCCCTTTTATTCGGTATATATAGGGTATGTTTTTAGCAAAGTTTCGTTCGAGTTGTATGTGTAGTATCCGAGCTGCAAAATTCTAATTTTATTTAGGCGGGGGTGGTTTTCCCGCTGTGGAGTACGGCAACTAAAATTTGTTTGGGCCCTTTTATTCGGTATATATAGGGTATGTTTTTAGCAAAGTTTCGTTCGAGTTGTATGTGTAGTATCCGAGCTGCAAAATTCTAATTTTATTTAGGCGGGGGTGGTTTTCCCGCTGTGGAGTACGGCAACTAAAATTTGTTTGAGCCCTTTTATTCGGTATATACATGGTATGTTTTTAGTAAAGTTTCGTTCGAATTCTATGTGTAGTATCCGAGCTGCAATATTCTTATTTTATTTAGGCGGGCGTGGTTTACCCGCTATGCGGAGTACGGCAACTAAAATTTGTTTGGGCCCTTTTATTCGGTATATATAGGGTATGTTTTTAGCAAAGTTTCGTTCGAGTTGTGTGTGTAGTATCCGAACTGCAAAATTCTAATTTTATTTAGGCGGGGGTGGTTTTCCCGCTGTGGAGTACGGCAACTAAAATTTGTTTGGGCCCTTTTATTCGGTATATATAGGGTATGTTTTTAGCAAAGTTTCGTTCGAGTTGTATGTGTAGTATCCGAGCTGCAAAATTCTAATTTTATTTAGGCGGGGGTGGTTTTCCCGCTGTGGAGTACGGCAACTAAAATTTGTTTGGGCCCTTTTATTCGGTATATATAGGGTATGTTTTTAGCAAAGTTTCGTTCGAGTTGTATGTGTAGTATCCGAGCTGCAAAATTCTAATTTTATTTAGGCGGGGGTGGTTTTCCCGCTGTGGAGTACGGCAACTAAAATTTGTTTGGGCCCTTTTATTCGGTATATATAGGGTATGTTTTTAGCAAAGTTTCGTTCGAGTTGTATGTGTAGTATCCGAACTGCAAAATTCTAATTTTATTTAGGCGGGGGTGGTTTTCCCGCTGTGGAGTACGGCAACTAAAATTTGTTTGGGCCCTTTTATTCGGTATATATAGGGTATGTTTTTAGCAAAGTTTCGTTCGAGTTGTATGTGTAGTATCCGAACTGCAAAATTCTAATTTTATTTAGGCGGGGGTGGTTTCCCCGCTGTGGAGTACGGCAACTAAAATTTGTTTGGACCCTTTTATTCGGTATATATAGTGTATGTTTTTAGCAAAGTTTCGTTCGAGTTGTATGTGTAGTATCCGAGCTGCAAAATTCTAATTGTATTTAGGCGGGGGTGGTTTTCCCGCTGTGGAGTACGGCAACTAAAATTTGTTTGGGCCCTTTTATTTGGTATATATAGGGTATGTTTTTAGTAAAGTTTCGTTCGAGTTCTATGTGTAGTATCCGAGCTGCAAAATTCTAATTTTATTTAGGCGGGGGTGGTTTATCCGCTGTGAAGTACGACAACTAAAATTTGTTTGGGCCCTTTTATTTGGTATATATAGGGTATGTTTTTAGCAAAGTTTCGTTCGAGTTGTATGTGTAGTATCCGAGCTGCAAAATTCTAATTTTATTTAGGCGGGGGTGGTTTTCCCGCTGTGGAGTACGGCAACTAAAATTTGTTTGGGCCCTTTTATTCGGTATATATAGGGTATGTTTTTAGCAAAGTTTCGTTCGAGTTGTATGTGTAGTATCCGAGCTGCAAAATTCTAATTTTATTTAGGCGGGGGTGGTTTTCCCGCTGTGGAGTACGGCAACTAAAATTTGTTTGGGCCCTTTTATTCGGTATATATAGGGTATGTTTTTAGCAAAGTTTCGTTCGAGTTGTATGTGTAGTATCCGAACTGCAAAATTCTAATTTTATTTAGGCGGGGGTGGTTTTCCCGCTGTGGAGTACGGCAACTAAAATTTGTTTGGGCCCTTTTATTCGGTATATATAGGGTATGTTTTTAGCAAAGTTTCGTTCGAGTTGTATGTGTAGTATCCGAACTGCAAAATTCTAATTTTATTTAGGCGGGGGTGGTTTTCCCGCTGTGGAGTACGGCAACTAAAATTTGTTTGGACCCTTTTATTCGGTATATATAGGGTATGTTTTTAGCAAAGTTTCGTTCGAGTTGTATGTGTAGTATCCGAGCTGCAAAATTCTAATTTTATTTAGGCGGGGGTGGTTTTCCCGCTGTGGAGTACGGCAACTAAAATTTGTTTGGGCCCTTTTATTCGGTATATATAGGGTATGTTTTTAGTAAAGTTTCGTTCGAGTTCTATGTGTAGTATCCGAGCTGCAAAATTCTAATTTTATTTAGGCGGGGGTGGTTTATCCGCTGTGAAGTACGACAACTAAAATTTGTTTGGGCCCTTTTATTTGGTATATATAGGGTATGTTTTTAGCAAAGTTTTGTTCGAGTTGTATGTGTAGTATCCGAGCTGCAAAATTCTAATTTTATTTAGGCGGGGGTGGTTTTCCCGCTGTGGAGTACGGCAACTAAAATTTGTTTGGGCCCTTTTATTCGGTATATATAGGGTATGTTTTTAGTAAAGTTTCGTTCGAGTTCTATGTGTAGTATCCGAGCTGCAAAACTCTAATTTTATTTAGGCGGGGGTGGTTTATCCGCTGTGAAGTACGACAACTAAAATTTGTTTGGGCCCTTTTATTTGGTATATATAGGGTATGTTTTTAGCAAAGTTTCGTTCGAGTTGTATGTGTAGTATCCGAGCTGCAGAATTCTAATTTTATTTAGGCGGGGGTGGTTTTCCCGCTGTAGAGTACGGCAACTAAAATTTGTTTGGGCCCTTTTCTTCGGTATATATAGGGTATGTTTTTAGTAAAGTTTCGTTCGAATTCTATGTGTAGTATCCGAGCTGCAAAATTCTTATTTTATTTAGGCGGGCGTGGTTTACCCGCTATGCGGAGTACGGCAACTAAAATTTGTTTGGGCCCTTTTATTCGGTATATATAGGGTATGTTTTTAGCAAAGTTTCGTTCGAGTTGTATGTGTAGTATCCGAGCTGCAAAATTCTAATTTTATTTAGGCGGGGGCGGTTTTCCCGCTGTGGAGTACGGCAACTAAAATTTGTTTGAGCCCTTTTATTCGGTATATACATGGTATGTTTTTAGTAAAGTTTCGTTCGAGTTGTATGTGTAGTATCCGAGCTGCAAAATTCTAATTTTATTTAGGCGGGGGTGGTTTTCCCGCTGTGGAGTACGGCAACTAAAATTTGTTTGGGCCCTTTTATTCGGTATATATAGGGTATGTTTTTAGCAAAGTTTCGTTCGAGTTGTATGTGTAGTATCCGAACTGCAAAATTCTAATTTTATTTAGGCGGGGGTGGTTTTCCCGCTGTGGAGTACGGCAACTAAAATTTGTTTGGGCCCTTTTATTCGGTATATATAGGGTATGTTTTTAGCAAAGTTTCGTTCGAGTTGTATGTGTAGTATCCGAACTGCAAAATTCTAATTTTATTTAGGCGGGGGTGGTTTTCCCGCTGTGGAGTACGGCAACTAAAATTTGTTTGGACCCTTTTATTCGGTATATATAGGGTATGTTTTTAGCAAAGTTTCGTTCGAGTTGTATGTGTAGTATCCGAGCTGCAAAATTCTAATTTTATTTAGGCGGGGGTGGTTTTCCCGCTGTGGAGTACGGCAACTAAAATTTGTTTGGGCCCTTTTATTCGGTATATATAGGGTATGTTTTTAGTAAAGTTTCGTTCGAGTTCTATGTGTAGTATCCGAGCTGCAAAATTCTAATTTTATTTAGGCGGGGGTGGTTTATCCGCTGTGAAGTACGACAACTAAAATTTGTTTGGGCCCTTTTATTTGGTATATATAGGGTATGTTTTTAGCAAAGTTTCGTTCGAGTTGTATGTGTAGTATCCGAGCTGCAAAATTCTAATTTTATTTAGGCGGGGGTGGTTTTCCCGCTGTGGAGTACGGCAACTAAAATTTGTTTGGGCCCTTTTATTCGGTATATATAGGGTATGTTTTTAGTAAAGTTTCGTTCGAGTTCTATGTGTAGTATCCGAGCTGCAAAATTCTAATTTTATTTAGGCGGGGGTGGTTTATCCGCTGTGAAGTACGACAACTAAAATTTGTTTGGGCCCTTTTATTTGGTATATATAGGGTATGTTTTTAGCAAAGTTTCGTTCGAGTTGTATGTGTAGTATCCGAGCTGCAGAATTCTAATTTTATTTAGGCGGGGGTGGTTTTCCCGCTGTAGAGTACGGCAACTAAAATTTGTTTGGGCCCTTTTCTTCGGTATATATAGGGTATGTTTTTAGTAAAGTTTCGTTCGAATTCTATGTGTAGTATCCGAGCTGCAAAATTCTTATTTTATTTAGGCGGGCGTGGTTTACCCGCTATGCGGAGTACGGCAACTAAAATTTGTTTGGGCCCTTTTATTCGGTATATATAGGGTATGTTTTTAGCAAAGTTTCGTTCGAGTTGTATGTGTAGTATCCGAGCTGCAAAATTCTAATTTTATTTAGGCGGGGGTGGTTTTCCCGCTGTGGAGTACGGCAACTAAAATTTGTTTGAGCCCTTTTATTCGGTATATACATGGTATGTTTTTAGTAAAGTTTCGTTCGAATTCTATGTGTAGTATCCGAGCTGCAATATTCTTATTTTATTTAGGCGGGCGTGGTTTACCCGCTATGCGGAGTACGGCAACTAAAATTTGTTTGGGCCCTTTTATTCGGTATATATAGGGTATGTTTTTAGCAAAGTTTCGTTCGAGTTGTGTGTGTAGTATCCGAACTGCAAAATTCTAATTTTATTTAGGCGGGGGTGGTTTTCCCGCTGTGGAGTACGGCAACTAAAATTTGTTTGGGCCCTTTTATTCGGTATATATAGGGTATGTTTTTAGCAAAGTTTCGTTCGAGTTGTATGTGTAGTATCCGAGCTGCAAAATTCTAATTTTATTTAGGCGGGGGTGGTTTTCCCGCTGTGGAGTACGGCAACTAAAATTTGTTTGGGCCCTTTTATTCGGTATATATAGGGTATGTTTTTAGCAAAGTTTCGTTCGAGTTGTATGTGTAGTATCCGAGCTGCAAAATTCTAATTTTATTTAGGCGGGGGTGGTTTTCCCGCTGTGGAGTACGGCAACTAAAATTTGTTTGGGCCCTTTTATTCGGTATATATAGGGTATGTTTTTAGCAAAGTTTCGTTCGAGTTGTATGTGTAGTATCCGAACTGCAAAATTCTAATTTTATTTAGGCGGGGGTGGTTTTCCCGCTGTGGAGTACGGCAACTAAAATTTGTTTGGGCCCTTTTATTCGGTATATATAGGGTATGTTTTTAGCAAAGTTTCGTTCGAGTTGTATGTGTAGTATCCGAACTGCAAAATTCTAATTTTATTTAGGCGGGGGTGGTTTTCCCGCTGTGGAGTACGGCAACTAAAATTTGTTTGGACCCTTTCATTCGGTATATATAGGGTATGTTTTTAGCAAAGTTTCGTTCGAGTTGTATGTGTAGTATCCGAGCTGCAAAATTCTAATTTTATTTAGGCGGGGGTGGTTTTCCCGCTGTGGAGTACGGCAACTAAAATTTGTTTGGGCCCTTTTATTCGGTATATATAGGGTATGTTTTTAGCAAAGTTTCGTTCGAGTTGTATGTGTAGTATCCGAGCTGCAAAATTCTAATTTTATTTAGGCGGGGGTGGTTTTCCCGCTGTGGAGTACGGCAACTAAAATTTGTTTGGGCCCTTTTATTCGGTATATATAGGGTATGTTTTTAGCAAAGTTTCGTTCGAGTTGTATGTGTAGTATCCGAACTGCAAAATTCTAATTTTATTTAGGCGGGGGTGGTTTTCCCGCTGTGGAGTACGGCAACTAAAATTTGTTTGGACGCTTTTATTCGGTATATATAGGGTATGTTTTTAGTAAAGTTTCGTTCGAATTCTATGTGTAGTATCCGAGCTGCAAAATTCTTATTTTATTTAGGCGGGGGTGGTTTTCCCGCTGTGGAGTACGGCAACTAAAATTTGTTTGGGCCCTTTTATTCGGTATATATAGGGTATGTTTTTAGCAAAGTTTCGTTCGAGTTGTGTGTGTAGTATCCGAACTGCAAAATTCTAATTTTATTTAGGCGGGGGTGGTTTTCCCGCTGTGGAGTACGGCAACTAAAATTTGTTTGGGCCCTTTTATTCGGTATATATAGGGTATGTTTTTAGCAAAGTTTCGTTCGAGTTGTATGTGTAGTATCCGAGCTGCAAAATTCTAATTTTATTTAGGCGGGGGTGGTTTTCCCGCTGTGGAGTACGGCAACTAAAATTTGTTTGGGCCCTTTTATTCGGTATATATAGGGTATGTTTTTAGCAAAGTTTCGTTCGAGTTGTATGTGTAGTATCCGAGCTGCAAAATTCTAATTTTATTTAGGCGGGGGTGGTTTTCCCGCTGTGGAGTACGGCAACTAAAATTTGTTTGGGCCCTTTTATTCGGTATATATAGGGTATGTTTTTAGCAAAGTTTCGTTCGAGTTGTATGTGTAGTATCCGAACTGCAAAATTCTAATTTTATTTAGGCGGGGGTGGTTTTCCCGCTGTGGAGTACGGCAACTAAAATTTGTTTGGGCCCTTTTATTCGGTATATATAGGGTATGTTTTTAGCAAAGTTTCGTTCGAGTTGTATGTGTAGTATCCGAACTGCAAAATTCTAATTTTATTTAGGCGGGGGTGGTTTTCCCGCTGTGGAGTACGGCAACTAAAATTTGTTTGGACCCTTTTATTTGGTATATATAGGGTATGTTTTTAGCAAAGTTTCGTTCGAGTTGTATGTGTAGTATCCGAGCTGCAAAATTCTAATTTTATTTAGGCGGGGGTGGTTTTCCCGCTGTGGAGTACGGCAACTAAAATTTGTTTGGGCCCTTTTATTCGGTATATATAGGGTATGTTTTTAGCAAAGTTTCGTTCGAGTTGTATGTGTAGTATCCGAGCTGCAAAATTCTAATTTTATTTAGGCGGGGGTGGTTTTCCCGCTGTGGAGTACGGCAACTAAAATTTGTTTGGGCCCTTTTATTCGGTATATATAGGGTATGTTTTTAGCAAAGTTTCGTTCGAGTTGTATGTGTAGTATCCGAACTGCAAAATTCTAATTTTATTTAGGCGGGGGTGGTTTTCCCGCTGTGGAGTACGGCAACTAAAATTTGTTTGGACGCTTTTATTCGGTATATATAGGGTATGTTTTTAGTAAAGTTTCGTTCGAATTCTATGTGTAGTATCCGAGCTGCAAAATTCTTATTTTATTTAGGCGGGGGTGGTTTTCCCGCTGTGGAGTACGGCAACTAAAATTTGTTTGGGCCCTTTTATTCGGTATATATAGGGTATGTTTTTAGCAAAGTTTCGTTCGAGTTGTATGTGTAGTATCCGAACTGCAAAATTCTAATTTTATTTAGGCGGGCGTGGTTTACCCGCTATGCGGAGTACGGCAACTAAAATTCGTTTGGGCCCTTTTATTCGGTATATATAGGGTATGTTTTTAGCAAAGTTTCGTTCGAGTTGTATGTGTAGTATCCGAGCTGCAAAATTCTAATTTTATTTAGGCGGGGGTGGTTTTCCCGCTGTGGAGTACGGCAACTAAAATTAGTTTGGGCCCTTTTATTCGGTTATATAGGGTATGTTTTTAGCAAAGTTTCGTTCGAGTTGTATGTGTAGTATCCGAGCTGCAAAATTCTAATTTTATTTAGGCGGGGGTGGTTTACCCGCTATATGGAGTACGGCAACAAAATTCGGTTTGGGCCCTTTGTTCGGTATGTAGAGGGCAGGTTTTTAACAACATTTCTTTCCCTGTCTATGTGTAGCATTCGAGCTGAAAAATGATTATTTTATTTTACCCGATATGTGAAGTATCTTTTTATGCGCCGGCATTTCTCATGTGTAGCACTTAAAAGGCATTCTTCGGTTCGCAAATTCCTTAATTGATTTGAATGTGGTGTTAGTTTCATTCTCTATAATTTTTTGTATATCTTTTCGGCAATGTTCGTCACTTTTGGCTGCTACCTTCTGGCTGCCATCTTCACACCGGTGCACAAGGTATAATATGAAATTTTGCTGGCCTCCTTATTTTTTGTGTGCAAGTGACAACATTCCGCGTCTGTTAAATTAATACGTCACACTGGTGATTGACTTATTTTTCTAAATTATTTTCTAATTATAGCTTTAATGTCAAATACAATCGCTTGCGATAAATATTAATATTATGCAGAAATATTGGTGGTATTCTCACAATATGATTTTTTTTCCTGATCAGAGGTACCACTAATTTTGACCACAATCTTCTGCTTTATTAATTTACCTGCTTGTCCTAGCCTGATAATCAACAAAAGGCAACAATCCTTATACACTGTAAATAATTGTATAATCTCCTCTGAGAGCACCATCACAATGTTAAGTTTTTTAGAACTGTTACACTCGCTTTCACGCATTTTGTGTGCGTCGGAGGGTCTCAACACGTTGCTCTCAATGGTGTGTCGATTGGAAAGCTGATCTCGAGAGCATTTCTCTCAAATGGACAGGCACGTTTAAACTGACTCACTGAATACACCGTTTGAATTAATCAAAGGACAGGGTTTGCTCAATGATACTGGTAACGACCTCGGATTTTCTGTGGTCAAGGGGAGACAATATACTGTTATTTGCCAAGCGGCAACCTTTTAAAACCAGTTTTGCACCAATTGGTCCGAAAAAGCGTCTGCAAGATGGAATTTCTTGGGCGATAGCCAGAAGAACAGCAGTGAGACTCGGACGCCCAAAATGAGGGGTGCACTGTTGACAGTTCTGAGTGCGGGTGCCTTTTTGCAGTGCCTGGACTCGACCACTTTGCCCCCAAACCCGTGCCCCAACTTGTTCCAGTACCAACAGGACAGAAATGGTGGTGTCTTTGGAAGGGTTATGCTAGACAACGACTACAACGGCTATTATGGCATCGCGGTGAACATGACCATTGCTGCCTATCTCGTCGGTGAACAGGTCAGTGTCGGCGATAACACAATTTGCATTGTTAGACGGTTTCCTAGTGTCAGGGAGAGTTTATGCAAAAGGATACTTGTCTAGATGTTCATGTTTTACGGTTCGAAGTGCCTCTGGCGGCGGGCGACCTTTGACTTGAACCATCTCCAAGCGCACCTGCTGAACCGGAATATTAGCCACCAACGCAAATTTCAAGCGTATAAGGCGGAATAGTGGTTTTAAATATTATCATTTTCAAAATCTGACTCTCAGGAAGTAGCACAGAACTACAATTATTAACAAAGTGAAATAGGGAATTGGGATGTTCGTTTATACAAAAAAAATGCGTACCTATCTGCTTTGCTCACAACAATTCAATCTCTTGATTCCTATAATCGCTGCTATAGCTAAGAGCTGATAAAAATTAGAAAAAAAGGTGCTTTAAATTCTTCAAACAAACAAACGCATTATGCTAAACAGAACAAAGAGCCAAATAAAGTCAGTTAGCTCTAGAAAAACTTCTATTGCTGAATTCATATTTATTTATTTACATTTCTCAGCATTTCGTCGCTTGGCTGATTATTTGCAAAAATGACCTAATGTTATTGTTAGTCCACTTTTTGCTGTCACAGTAACTGGACAACAGGTGAGTATTTACAGATTATTGACGACTTGGAATCTTGCCACTGAATGTTGCTTTTATACGCGATGTTGAATGAAGGTTTTATAGCAACGGTCTTGGCCTTTCTAGAATAGCAGATTAAGTTAAATAGTGGCAGCATTTTAATCATTTCCGCTAAATTAATAATTTTTTCTGACTGTTGCAAGCTACTTAAACTTAGATTCTTAATATGAAAGACAGAAGGACCTGGCATAAAGCTTGAAATTGAAATTCAAGCAACCTTGCTTTCACTGGTTTGAAGCGGTTTCGACCTAATTGTTACATTTATTTCTCATTGGAAAGCTAAATTTATACATTCGATTGCAATTTAATACCCATATAATACCAGAGTCTATAAAGTTGTTTGTTTATGAAAAAGTAAAACCTAGCCATGTGGTTTGCCTACTGAGGACTATCAAAAATTAAAGCATGAATTTTCTATAAACATTTCCAATTATAAAATTACTTTTGCTTGTGATGAGTTTGCTACGAGTATTAGTGTCATTTTTAACCCTTTAACAGGCAAAATTAGTTTACAGAAAACAAATCGAAATTTTAATTGGTATGCTTTCTTTTAGATGCCGGGAAACCGAAAAACAATGTTTTTATGATACGTTTTTCGGACTTTTTCCACTGCCAAAAAATGACATTCAGAATGTTTTTATTAAAAATATATTTTCCGTTTTTCAAAGAATGCTGGTAAACCGTTCTACCAGTGAGCATTCAGAAAAAAATATGTTGTCATCAATGGTCATTGGCATTGGTATACCTCTTCATAATAGTGTCGAGTTATTTATTTAGATGCTTACTGAATTACTGAATAACATATAGCATTACCTACTGTGGACGAAATACTTTTTTTTCCTTCGTGAAATCAAAATTATCAATTCACGAAAAACCCGTACTTTGATCTCTTGTAAAATAAACTATTTTTTACTGTTATTTCTTTCGTCTTAGCAACGAATACATTTGCGTACTGTTAGTTCTTGTTATCTAGCGACCACGTAAACATACCCTAATCATGCATTTTTCGGCCTGGAAACACGATTGAAAAGTATTTTTTTTGTGAATCGGAGACGAAATATGTATTTTTTGTAAAAAGCGTGAAAACCTGCTATAAATAAAAATTAATTTTTTGAAGTAGTCTCCTGGTAAAATTTCTAACAAATAATTCAATTACATTGTCATATTTTTTATTAGTATAGTTAGTAGCGACTATTTGATCCCTACAAAAAAACCTGCTTTGAACAGAAATAACATACACTTTTCAAGAGGTTGCAAATAACATAAGTTACTTGAATGGACAAATTAAATAGTTTTTAAAATGTGAACTGAATAATATAAACACTTGCGAGCGCAGCACTAACGTTCTGTTGAAAATTTATGACTACCCCATCGTAAAGAATCCGATCCGCCGCGACCTGCCCCAAAAACATCAGCTAAAATTCGACCATGATTGGTTTGAACGTAAATATTTTCCTAGCGCAACACAGTAGCAAAACCAATTTGATTATATCATTAGTAGATGTGTTTATAAATACTCAAAAAACAAAAATAAATTGTATAAAACGTACTTTATTATTAAAAAAGTGGACATAAATATAGACAATTTTTGCGAGGTAAATAAAAGGTTTCCAAATATTAATTTATTTTTCGAAATCAGGACAAAATAATTTATTTTACTTATCAATATTACAATTCTTACATATTACGCTAAAACGCTTACCAGCTCAAAACTTGAAATTCGCAC
This sequence comes from Agriotes lineatus, assembly GCA_940337035.1. Taxonomy (NCBI): domain Eukaryota; kingdom Metazoa; phylum Arthropoda; class Insecta; order Coleoptera; family Elateridae; genus Agriotes; species Agriotes lineatus. Next base: position 94,358 of record CALNHX010004706.1, on the reverse strand, counting down.
CCACAAAATAGTAAGAAACAAAAAACCTCATCAATTCGGGTACACACTTCAAAGTCGTGACGGGGAATGCACGCTGGTAATACTGTCATACCAGCTACACATTTACACCAAGGTTTATTGGAGTGGTTTTATAACTACAATAATTCTAGAAAATATGAAATTAGACAAAGGAACTGCAATGTCTGTAGAACAGAAACAAGACGTTTTAGAGCAGCATTAAGTTTCAAAACAAATATTGACTGTTATGCATAGTGGTCATACCAGAGAGCGTTAAAGGGTTAAAGCTACAGAACAAGTTCAATTCGCCTTCATTGTAAGTCATCATTGCAATTTGAGCGATATTACCCTTGGAAACTACAAAAATGATGTAGTTTTATAAGTACTGCGTCTAAAAATTAACCAAGAATATAAATATTATGGGAAAACTGATAAAAAACATCATCATTTAGCCAAAGATTTTGTGATCGAGTGAAATATATCGATAAAGAATTAAAGTCCTGCATGAAATGTTAGAGCATGATAAGTTTAATAAAAAAATAACACTTTTTGAGCTAACTGGCCAGGCTTCTGTAAAAAATTGAACCTAATTATTATTATTATTATTAGTTAAATTATTATTAATTAAAGACAAGAATAGAGATAGAACCTATTTTGGCCAAAATACAAAAAAGGTCTGCATGAAAAAGAAGATTAAGTAAAACTAAACTTAAGTATTATGCACAAGAGTCATATTTATGTTTGAAAGGACTAACACTTGGAGTGGTCACAGCAGAGTCGGAAAGAGAGTTAGAATTATTGGTGGATACCCGGTTTGAAAAAAGATGTTGCCGGTGATAAGTTCTGAAAAACTCCATTGATGACAACATATTTTTTTCTGAATGCTCACTGGTAGAACGGTTTACCAGCATTCTTTGAAAAACGGAAAATATATTTTTAATAAAAACATTCTGAATGTCATTTTTTGGCAGTGGAAAAAGTCCGAAAAACGTATCATAAAAACATTGTTTTTCGGTTTCCCGGCATCTAAAAGAAAGCATACCAATTAAAATTTCGATTTGTTTTCTGTAAATTAATTTTGCCTGTTAAAGGGTTAAAAATGACACTAATACTCGTAGCAAACTCATCACAAGCAAAAGTAATTTTATAATTGGAAATGTTTATAGAAAATTCATGCTTTAATTTTTGATAGTCCTCAGTATGCAAACCACATGGCTAGGTTTTACTTTTTCATAAACAAACAACTTTATAGACTCTGGTATTATATGGGTATTAAATTGCAATCGAATGTATAAATTTAGCTTTCCAATGAGAAATAAATGTAACAATTAGGTCGAAACCGCTTCAAACCAGTGAAAGCAAGGTTGCTTGAATTTCAATTTCAAGCTTTATGCCAGGTCCTTCTGTCTTTCATATTAAGAATCTAAGTTTAAGTAGCTTGCAACAGTCAGAAAAAATTATTAATTTAGCGGAAATGATTAAAATGCTGCCACTATTTAACTTAATCTGCTATTCTAGAAAGGCCAAGACCGTTGCTATAAAACCTTCATTCAACATCGCGTATAAAAGCAACATTCAGTGGCAAGATTCCAAGTCGTCAATAATCTGTAAATACTCACCTGTTGTCCAGTTACTGTGACAGCAAAAAGTGGACTAACAATAACATTAGGTCATTTTTGCAAATAATCAGCCAAGCGACGAAATGCTGAGAAATGTAAATAAATAAATATGAATTCAGCAATAGAAGTTTTTCTAGAGCTAACTGACTTTATTTGGCTCTTTGTTCTGTTTAGCATAATGCGTTTGTTTGTTTGAAGAATTTAAAGCACCTTTTTTTCTAATTTTTATCAGCTCTTAGCTATAGCAGCGATTATAGGAATCAAGAGATTGAATTGTTGTGAGCAAAGCAGATAGGTACGCATTTTTTTTGTATAAACGAACATCCCAATTCCCTATTTCACTTTGTTAATAATTGTAGTTCTGTGCTACTTCCTGAGAGTCAGATTTTGAAAATGATAATATTTAAAACCACTATTCCGCCTTATACGCTTGAAATTTGCGTTGGTGGCTAATATTCCGGTTCAGCAGGTGCGCTTGGAGATGGTTCAAGTCAAAGGTCGCCCGCCGCCAGAGGCACTTCGAACCGTAAAACATGAACATCTAGACAAGTATCCTTTTGCATAAACTCTCCCTGACACTAGGAAACCGTCTAACAATGCAAATTGTGTTATCGCCGACACTGACCTGTTCACCGACGAGATAGGCAGCAATGGTCATGTTCACCGCGATGCCATAATAGCCGTTGTAGTCGTTGTCTAGCATAACCCTTCCAAAGACACCACCATTTCTGTCCTGTTGGTACTGGAACAAGTTGGGGCACGGGTTTGGGGGCAAAGTGGTCGAGTCCAGGCACTGCAAAAAGGCACCCGCACTCAGAACTGTCAACAGTGCACCCCTCATTTTGGGCGTCCGAGTCTCACTGCTGTTCTTCTGGCTATCGCCCAAGAAATTCCATCTTGCAGACGCTTTTTCGGACCAATTGGTGCAAAACTGGTTTTAAAAGGTTGCCGCTTGGCAAATAACAGTATATTGTCTCCCCTTGACCACAGAAAATCCGAGGTCGTTACCAGTATCATTGAGCAAACCCTGTCCTTTGATTAATTCAAACGGTGTATTCAGTGAGTCAGTTTAAACGTGCCTGTCCATTTGAGAGAAATGCTCTCGAGATCAGCTTTCCAATCGACACACCATTGAGAGCAACGTGTTGAGACCCTCCGACGCACACAAAATGCGTGAAAACGAGTGTAACAGTTCTAAAAAACTTAACATTGTGATGGTGCTCTCAGAGGAGATTATACAATTATTTACAGTGTATAAGGATTGTTGCCTTTTGTTGATTATCAGGCTAGGACAAGCAGGTAAATTAATAAAGCAGAAGATTGTGGTCAAAATTAGTGGTACCTCTGATCAGGAAAAAAAATCATATTGTGAGAATACCACCAATATTTCTGCATAATATTAATATTTATCGCAAGCGATTGTATTTGACATTAAAGCTATAATTAGAAAATAATTTAGAAAAATAAGTCAATCACCAGTGTGACGTATTAATTTAACAGACGCGGAATGTTGTCACTTGCACACAAAAAATAAGGAGGCCAGCAAAATTTCATATTATACCTTGTGCACCGGTGTGAAGGTGGCAGCCAGAAGGTAGCAGCCAAAAGTGACGAACATTGCCGAAAAGATATACAAAAAATTATAGAGAATGAAACTAACACCACATTCAAATCAATTAAGGAATTTGCGAACCGAAGAATGCCTTTTAAGTGCTACACATGAGAAATGCCGGCGCATAAAAAGATACTTCACATATCGGGTAAAATAAAATAATCATTTTTCAGCTCGAATGCTACACATAGACAGGGAAAGAAATGTTGCTAAAAACCTGCCCTCTACATACCGAACAAAGGGCCCAAACCGAATTTTGTTGCCGTACTCCATATAGCGGGTAAACCACCCCCGCCTAAATAAAATTAGAATTTTGCAGCTCGGATACTACACATACAACTCGAACGAAACTTTGCTAAAAACATACCCTATATAACCGAATAAAAGGGCCCAAACTAATTTTAGTTGCCGTACTCCACAGCGGAAAAACCACCCCCGCCTAAATAAAATTAGAATTTTGCAGCTCGGATACTACACATACAACTCGAACGAAACTTTGCTAAAAACATACCCTATATATACCGAATAAAAGGGCCCAAACAAATTTTAGTTGCCGTACTCCGCATAGCGGGTAAACCACGCCCGCCTAAATAAAATAAGAATTTTGCAGCTCGGATACTACACATAGAATTCGAACGAAACTTTACTAAAAACATACCCTATATATACCGAATAAAAGCGTCCAAACAAATTTTAGTTGCCGTACTCCACAGCGGGAAAACCACCCCCGCCTAAATAAAATTAGAATTTTGCAGTTCGGATACTACACATACAACTCGAACGAAACTTTGCTAAAAACATACCCTATATATACCGAATAAAAGGGCCCAAACAAATTTTAGTTGCCGTACTCCACAGCGGGAAAACCACCCCCGCCTAAATAAAATTAGAATTTTGCAGCTCGGATACTACACATACAACTCGAACGAAACTTTGCTAAAAACATACCCTATATATACCGAATAAAAGGGCCCAAACAAATTTTAGTTGCCGTACTCCACAGCGGGAAAACCACCCCCGCCTAAATAAAATTAGAATTTTGCAGCTCGGATACTACACATACAACTCGAACGAAACTTTGCTAAAAACATACCCTATATATACCGAATAAAAGGGTCCAAACAAATTTTAGTTGCCGTACTCCACAGCGGGAAAACCACCCCCGCCTAAATAAAATTAGAATTTTGCAGTTCGGATACTACACATACAACTCGAACGAAACTTTGCTAAAAACATACCCTATATATACCGAATAAAAGGGCCCAAACAAATTTTAGTTGCCGTACTCCACAGCGGGAAAACCACCCCCGCCTAAATAAAATTAGAATTTTGCAGTTCGGATACTACACATACAACTCGAACGAAACTTTGCTAAAAACATACCCTATATATACCGAATAAAAGGGCCCAAACAAATTTTAGTTGCCGTACTCCACAGCGGGAAAACCACCCCCGCCTAAATAAAATTAGAATTTTGCAGCTCGGATACTACACATACAACTCGAACGAAACTTTGCTAAAAACATACCCTATATATACCGAATAAAAGGGCCCAAACAAATTTTAGTTGCCGTACTCCACAGCGGGAAAACCACCCCCGCCTAAATAAAATTAGAATTTTGCAGCTCGGATACTACACATACAACTCGAACGAAACTTTGCTAAAAACATACCCTATATATACCGAATAAAAGGGCCCAAACAAATTTTAGTTGCCGTACTCCACAGCGGGAAAACCACCCCCGCCTAAATAAAATTAGAATTTTGCAGTTCGGATACTACACACACAACTCGAACGAAACTTTGCTAAAAACATACCCTATATATACCGAATAAAAGGGCTCAAACAAATTTTAGTTGCCGTACTCCACAGCGGGAAAACCACCCCCGCCTAAATAAAATTAGAATTTTGCAGCTCGGATACTACACATACAACTCGAACGAAACTTTGCTAAAAACATACCCTATATATACCGAATAAAAGTGCCCAAACAAATTTTAGTTGCCGTACTCCGCATAGCGGGTAAACCACGCCCGTCTAAATAAAATAATAATTTTGCAGCTCGGATACTACACATAGAATTCGAACGAAACTTTACTAAAAACATACCCTATATATACCGAAGAAAAGGGCCCAAACAAATTTTAGTTGCCGTACTCTACAGCGGGAAAACCACCCCCGCCTAAATAAAATTAGAATTCTGCAGCTCGGATACTACACATACAACTCGAACGAAACTTTGCTAAAAACATACCCTATATATACCAAATAAAAGGGCCCAAACAAATTTTAGTTGTCGTACTTCACAGCGGATAAACCACCCCCGCCTAAATAAAATTAGAATTTTGCAGCTCGGATACTACACATAGAACTCGAACGAAACTTTACTAAAAACATACCCTATATATACCGAATAAAAGGGCCCAAACAAATTTTAGTTGCCGTACTCCACAGCGGGAAAACCACCCCCGCCTAAATAAAATTAGAATTTTGCAGCTCGGATACTACACATACAACTCGAACGTCTGTTAAATTTCTAGATTTAATATAGTATGCTTGGGCGAATTTGGAAAATGAATCTATTATTGTTAGATAGCTTCTCTTACCTAGCTGAAAAATATCCAAATGTATAGTATGAAATGGTTGGTTTTGTGTAGGAGTAAGCTGTAAAGGCTGCTTAATTGGGTTTCTATTGTACTTTTGCGTTTTATAAATAAAAAATAAATAAAAAAACTGACCTTCGCCACTATTTTATTTTTAGACCGATTTTGAGGGCAGATTCGTAATCTGCGACCTCAAAAACCTTATGTTATTAATCTCCTGGCAATTGTTTAAATAAATAAAAGAGTTATAATTTTTTTAATTAAGAGTATATTACAAAACATTTATTTGTTAATAACAATTGAAAAAATAAAAAGCACACTTTCCCACCTATAGGAAACTTTTCTATAAGCTTTCCCCGAAATAATAAAAAAAATGTTCAAAATCGGTTTTGAGTCAACGTTACAAGTTACAACTTTGGCGAAATCTTAGCGTTTAGAAAATGGACTATTAGGAAAGGTGGAAAAAAGTCTCAGTCAGGGCGCTCTGTTTGGCAGACTTCATCCTATTTATCGACTGTGTAGACAGCCTGATCAGGTTTTGTTGGGTATTTGAACATGTTATGTATTTTCTGAAATAACATATTTCAGCATTGATGTGGGCTTGTGATGTGGGGAATGGCCCACCGCAATCTGGCAACATGGCTGCGCCAACCTTTAACAATAAGTTACTAGTTTTGGTCAGTAAATAAATAATCTGTCACTGCACTCTTTATGTCATTGGTAAATATGCCAGTTGAAAAACAATCTATAAAATCACTGCTATTTACATTGTAGTACATCACTTCACCGTAATATTCTATTTAAAAACACTGCCTAATGGGTAGCATGGCTTAAGAGGGCAGGAGACCGATCCCCATGCTGACCGCTCGCGAAAACCTACGTTGACATTTGCGGCTCTTTAATAGTACCGTATTCTGTCACTCGCGGTACAAATGTTTCACGCCGGGTCAGTTGGCGGCATGATGGGGGTTAGTTCACGTCTGGTTTACGTTTTGATTTGCCCCAGCGGTCGTATGCCACGATTACGTAAGGAATCGAGGACCCGACGTGGAACACCAGCGCTGCGAGTGGTAGATACTGTACTATCAAAGTCGTAGGCTCTGTAGCATGGCGATCGTGTCCTACCCTCTTACTCGCTGATAGGTAGGTACCTAATTCTCCATTGCTACTAATTTTGAGTTTATCTGAAACAGTAATTTCTTCAAAATAGCTTGCCTGGAAGCTGGTGATATTGCAGTTAACCGTCATATCCGTTCTTTAAAGTGCTTTTCCCACACGACACTAGCCTTTCCAATCCGCCAGTTCTCTAAATCTTCTTTCCATTTTTGTGAAACCTCTTCATTAGATAAAAACTTGAATACGCAACTGATGAAGCGTAAGTTGACTGGCAGCTTGGTACGCAACACTACAAAGGCAGTTTTAGTAACTTATATGAACTGTCTTGTCAAGAGTGTTTCTTGGAATGGCCTAGCACAAAATTTGTACAGTCGGTACAGTTAATACATCTATTGGGACACTTTACATGACCAAACAAACAACTTACAGTTGTACTGACGTGATCGGCACGTATAACAATTTGACACAGTGAAAGTAATAACGACTTAACGGGATACACCCAGCTGGGAAGCGCTCTACCTAGAAGCTACAACGCATAGCTGAGGCGTACAATAAGTCAAAAGTCAGTTTTATTTAAATACCGGCTTACTACTAAACAAGTGTATTACATACGCGTAAAATTTGCACGTGAACGTACCAGGCGTTAATGGGACGCCGGGCACGAGCACGTGAGTTTAATTGCAAAAGCAAGACTGGCTCGCAGCGAGAGAGTTTATGACACTGATGTTAATTTTACAACAGAATGTACCAGGCATTAATTGGACGCCGAACACGAGTATGTGAGTTTAATTGCAAAAGCAAGACTGGCTCGCAGCGAAACAGGTTATGACACTAATGTTAATTTTACAACAGAGTGTACCAGGCATTAATTGGACGCCGGGCACGAGCATGTGAGTTTAATTGCAAAAGCAAGACTGGCTTGCAGCGGAACAGGTTACGACATTGATGTTATGGCAAGAACATGCTGGCGAAACAGTTTAAAACATAAAGTTACCTATGTTACTAGATCAGCCTCAAGACGGGTGCAGTGCGCTGCGTGTAGGCGTCGTCTGTCACTACTCTTTCGATATATGGCGGAATGCAGTGGCGTCCGGAATGGTTTCCCTGCGTCAAGCGTGGGTGGAATGTTCATGCCCCCTTGGAAAACACAAAATGGGCTAGGCCGTTAATTGGATCACTCGGCAATGAATCCCGTCTAACTACTAACGAACCACGTTAAGTCTAACGCGCCCCCATACTAATGAATAACCCAAAACAAACTCGCGAGCGGACACCACCAACAAACACCAGTACCCTCGTAACTTGCCAATCACTGTCTGCCGCTCGAAGCAACACAAACACGATCACGACCCCAGCTGCCGTCTCACTCGGGCCGGAGTGACCAATGGGACGCCAGGGTCTTCGCACTATGACGCCGAAGCGGTTTTGGTGCGAAAAAAATCGACAGATGTTTTATATAAAATTCGGGAAGGGTTTCTCACTCGCTCTTACGGACTAAATTTTGAATAAGCAGAAACTGAGCGTCCCTGCATGCGATGAAATAACCAGGTGCAGATGCGACTGTATAGAGTTTGCTCAGTTTGAGTCACTTGATCAACCCATATACCTATTTTCTCCCTTACTGCTGGTTACCCATGTACACAACGAGTGGAAATCGTAGCTAACAAAGAGAGAGGTTTGACTACAACGTGTCGTATTTTGTACAAAATGCGCAGGCGCGAAAAGTGTAGTTACACAAAACGTATCGCGTCGAACTCGTTCAATTTAAATTTTGCGCGCGTTTATTCAAATTTAAAATACCAGTTTTTCACCAGAATTATACACGATCATATAATTATACAAAGCTTCAATAATTGTTAACGTGGACCAAAACTTATTAATTACTTTGTTACGGAATTTTTCCTGAAAGGCTAGCCTTCAGCTGGCGAAGCTATTTTTACCTATTAATATTAACCTTGTATTGGTTTTCTGAAATTCTTCCGATGTAAAATGCTAACAGGACCATTCTGTACATTCCATCGAAATACACGTTCTTGAAATAGTGCGTTTTCTACAAAAATCCTTTAAAAAAATTTCCAATTGCAATAGCATATCCTAGGTTGCTTTGAAAAATATCAGTAGAGATTACTCCAGCCAAGCAGGTACAATAAACATTGTGCTATAATATTGAAATAAAATCTCTTCATTACATCAACTTGAAGAGAAAATATGTGAAAGCAGCACTCGATCCAGAGTATCAGATTGAGGATTAACATTTACACTATGACTGAAAAAGTTTTAAATTTGTCAACCATATTGAAGGAAAAAGGCAGTGTAAGAAATTTGCGAAATACATTAATAGTAATTTACGATGCAAGTAACGTTATCAAGCTTTTTACATTACGAGAGAATAGTTTGAATGAACGAGCGACGTTAGGAGCGAGTTCTTTAAAATTCTCGAGTAATGTAGAAAGCAGATAACGTTACGTATATCGTAACACGGTTTATTTTATCCTAAAATACTAATATTTTTAAAAAATAGGAAAAATGGTTATTATTGACACTTACAACAGCGAGTGGTGGTATCACTAGTAAGATAAAAACTCAATACTGCATTGTTGGTAGCACTGTCAGGTTATGTTAAATTTGAGATTTTCAGGTTAAGTTTTGCGTCAGTCTGTGTCAAATAACAAACAAAACCTAACCTACTAACATCGAATTTTACATAGACTGACAATACACTTCAGTGCTGTCAACATGTGATTAAATGCTAATAAAGTATCGTTATGTTATATTTATTTTTTAACAACACTAGTGCTGTTAAATGCATCTTAACGCAACTCGTTGCTAAGGAGTTATTCACATAATAACATAATAGGATAAAATAAAGATGTTTAATGCTCCTTATCCTTCCGGTAAGTTGTAAAATTTTCTGTTCATGATAGAAATCAACTGTTTTTTTTACCATTGGAATACAAGTAATTATTAGAGTTAAATGGCACTATTTTCTTTTTACTTGAGGGCTCCCATCGTTGACTAAACGTTAGTGTATCATTGTTCAATAATGCGGCGTTTTTTACAATTATTTAAAAAATGTTTTCAGAACAGAAAAACCCAGAAAGTAAGAAACGAACAGTTTCGTGTTTTTTTCGTTTACAACAATACTGGTACATACAAAATTGGGTGAAAGTTTTTGTAACGTTTTCATTGGTTAAAGAGTTATTGAGTTTTACTATCAGTGTAATCACTAATAGACATCTGTTATTAGGTGTTTCGGGAATAAACACAAAAAAATAAGCCAGTCGTTTTGCAAGTGAGGGGCTTGGTGGTCACTTGGAGTTCACGTAGTTTTGAACAAATTGAGGAAAAAGTATAATTTTCATGCAATAAGTTCTTATCAATTTTCTCAAAACTGTATACACTGCATGTGGTCTATTATTGCTCTAAGCCCATCAGTTAACATCTTTATTGATGTTTAAATAAAATTAATCTTATTATATTTGCATCGTACATACTCGTCCTTTAACGAAGCTACCTTTTCCTCATGAAATAACCTTATATTTAAAAAAGTACCTTTTACTAATTTAATCATTTGAGTAACATAATTATCATATATAATGCAACTAGTAGGTTCTTGATTATCAAATAATCATTTTTTTACACGAGATATATTATTTGGCAATCGCGCGAGTCCGAAGGACGAGCGTGATTGCCTAAAACAATATATCGAGTGGAAACATAAATGACTTGATAATCAAGAAGACACGAGTTGCATTCGGCTAGATTATATCACGACTCAATAAACAACGTTTGAATAGTGTATTTTAAATATTAAAAGTACAGTTAATGTGGTTGTTATGACAATTGTGCTGACAGCAGATAACGTGATGTTTGTGAAGGCGTGTGATTATCACCTATTAATCAGGAAGGTAAGTGATTATCAGTTGCTATGTACATTATCAAAAGTTAGTACATGCGTAACTATGCATTTTGCCGTTTTTCATTGGTTGATGTTAGAGGAAGTGGTATACTCTAAATAATCCTGACCTTTAATGTGGTTCAATAATTCACAGTTTTTGAAAGTAACGTTTGAGCACCTAATAAATATCTTATTTAATAGAATAGCCTTAATATTAATCACAGACAATCTGTTAATATGTTCTCTAAACACTGTGCTAATTTTACATATTTATAGAACATCTTGACAAGGATATATCAACTTACCTCTATTTTTAATTCTAATTAATAGTAATTCCCTACCACTAATTACATAGTGGACATTTATGCACGAGTTTGCACACAATAGTTTTCCTACGGCCTTAAATTTACTGTTGTTAATCTATAAATGTCGATTTAACAAAGGTTTGCATTTATGACAGTTATAATTTATGTCATAACAAAGAGATGGTCTTGACGCGCAGGTGAATGTTACTGCAGCCAGTAACTGTTAAAGTTATCAAAGGTAATTATAAATGTACACATTTTACTGTATTTATTACATAATGCTTTAATTATTTAAAAAATACTTTACCTTTAACGAAATAAGTAACTAGAATAACTTTATAACCTCACTTCCAGTTCAAAATTCTAAACTCCACACCAGCTGTTTACTTTTAGCACATGAGCTAAAAGTAAACAGATGATTCACTTTTAACACGCTGATTTATAAAACGTCACATTTATGAAATAAGCTAGCGCCAAAAGGCCTATTTTTTGTAGTGGTCGTAAAAAAATAAATTTCAATATTTTTTTGCAACAAATCCGCTAATGTATTCCACTACATTCTCCACATACGAAGTTAACGTCAATATTGTATTAACATAATCGTTGTCAATTACACCAGGGTAATAAAAATTTCGAGTGTTTTGATGAAACATGTAATTTATCTATTCCACCTGCCAAGCAATTTGAAGTATCAAATAGTTTAATTTTAGTTTTAATCAACAGTCTGTTATAGGTACCTACTTTCAAATTGTTTGGCATTTGGATTATTGTTAATTCTCCCACGGCTTCTGATCGAAATATAAAAGATCAACGCTTAATACACACTATACTTGCATTTTCGTTTATTCCAAGTACGAGGTAATTCTTCTGCCCATTTGCATTTATCGATGCATGAAGTTTTTTGATTTGCTGCTGTCGTCGTTTATCACATCGGTTATAAGTTGCTGCTTATTCACTTCCATAACAGCATGATTTACCTGCTCGGTGGTGATAACCATCTTGTTGTTTGATTTTACTGGGCGAATTGTTTGTCCACCTGCTGGTTTGGCAGTATGAGATGCGCGCAGATCTTTATGTTACGAATGCCAGCCGAACTTGCCGACTGCAGTAAAATAATAATAAAGAAGCGATTTGCTCGCTTGTAAAAGGAGTGATTAATAATTACAAATCTGAAATAATGTATAGGTTATGTAACGTAAACTTCGAAGACACGCCTTCTAAACGTATGTTAAACGTAGGGCTTGGTTTTCTGGTCTGTGGCGTTTGGTAGCATTCAGTAACGCAGAAATGAACCCGCTTTATTATTAAATGAAATACACTTGCGTTTGTAGCTGTGTTAGTAGTTTTAAAAAGCACAAGCAATAGGCATAATAAGTAATTCTTTTCTGTGATAATATTGCTATTAAAAGTAATGAGACGTTTGTTTACAAACAACCAAAAATCGAAACGGTCGATTGCAACTATGGTACTTTTGCACGTTTGACACTGCATGTAGTGTTCTAGATTATTATATAGGTATGATTTTGCTAAACTTAAATAATGGGTGATCCAACGGTTAGCGTGGATGTTGATTGTCGCTATCTGACATATATCGCAATAGCCATGAAAACATTTGTTGACAAACGTCAGTTTAGACTTTGGCAATTGCAACGATGGAGTTTTTTTCAACCGCGCAACGAGTAAAAGTTATTCAAACGTACTACGAAAATGATCGTTCCATCAAAAAGACATTTCGTAAAATTCGAGACTACTTCGGTCAAAATAATCGTCCTAGTGAGTCGGGAATCCGTGGAATAGTGCGACGATTTGAAGAAACTGGATCGGTGGAAGGCCGTAAAAAGTATCGGCATCCTCGTACAGCTCGTTCAAATGAAAACATTGCTGCCGTTAGTGTTAATGTGCGAGAACAACCAAAAACTTCAATCCGTCACCGGGCACAACAACTAGGCATGACCTATGGCACTATGCAACGGATTTTAACGAAGGATCTTGGTTTACATCCTTACAAAATCCAATTAACCCAGCAACTCAAGCCGTTGGACCATTTACAACGCCGTAGATTCGTTAATTGGGTTCTGCAGAGAGGAAATGAAATTTCATCGAAAATCATATTCAGCGACGAGGCTCATTTTCACATCGGTGGATATGTAAATAAGCAGAATTGTAGAATTTGGGGCTCGGAAAACCCTCATGTGGTTTTTGAACAAGCAATGCATCCACTCAAAGTGACTGTTTGGTGCGCTTTGTGGGCCAATGGCATTATTGGACCATACTTCTTTGAAGATGACGATGGAGCTACTGTTACTGTTAATTCCGAGCTTTACCGCAACATGCTAAGAGAATGTTTTTGGCCTAAATTGAATGAAATGGATGTGAATGAGTTCTGGTTTCAACAAGATGGCGCAACATCCCATACAAGCCATGAAACGATCGCCTTATTGCGCTCGAAGTTCGATGATCGCATCATTTCCAGAAACTCTGAGGTGAATTGGCCCCCAAGATCCTGTGATCTTACTCCCTTAGATTATTTTCTTTGGGGGTATTTGAAGAGCAAAGTGTACACTAATAACCCACAAACACTTCACCAGCTAAAAGACAACATTCGAGCTGCATTAGATGCCATTGATCCACTTTTATTGCGAAAAGTTATCGAAAATTTTGACGTTCGAATAACCTCCTGTCGACGAAGCCGTGGAGGTCATCTGAATGATATTATTTTTCATACATAATTGCTACATGTTAAACTTTTTGCTACAATAAATATTTCTGGCGTAAGTTTATAAAATGAATTTTTATTTGATAACAAAATCCACGCTAACTGTTGGATCACCCTTTATAAATCGTAGTTATAGTAAAACAAGGTAAAAACATAATTTATTAATAACTTTAGTAAGTAATCTTGTATTTAAGTAATAGCGTTTTGTCATAGTGGATACTTTCTAGCATCGTTTTAACAGAAGTATCGAATGAAATAGAAAAATTCTGCAAAGTTTCTATATTTGATGAGTCAGGGATGCGTAAGGCGCAAAAATCAGTGTTTTATGAAAGTTTCGAAAATATTGAACCTACTCCAAATCTACAAAATACAATCAATGTCGTGGGCGCCGGTTTTTTTAGCCAATGAGTGATTTAGACGTCAAATAAAACAATGCAAGAAATTTTACAGTTATACGTACGATACGCTCAACAGCATTTTTCAAAGAATTCGTACTTTGTATACCCCGACGATACGGCATTCAGTACATCTTTTGAACGACTGCGCAGACAAATGAAAGATGTTGGTCGAGAAATACCTTTCGACAATAACATAAAAATACTGTATCCGAAAGATCCATTTCTTTCTAACGGAATTTTTTTTTACATCTGCAGAGTTGCAAAAAGTTGGCTTTACTACTATATTTGCTGATAAGGCTGCAGATAGATTGATCCTATCCACTGCCATGGAATTACAAGAAGAGAATAAAGTTGTTAAAATAATTGGCGAGGACGTTGACCTGTTAGTATTATAAGCGCAGTTAGCACCATCAAAAACAAATATTGCATTAGTTTAATGGTTCAAGTAATTCTGCTTCCCTAAGTAACATAAAATGAATATTCAAAACGAGCACAGAATTAAAGACTTTATTTGTTGCAATGAGGCCAGTAATTTTACAGTAATAAATGTACTCGATATGAGCAGCAGTAAATGTAATTTGCGAAAGAAAGGTTGGCATCAAATTGACGCAGACAACGTGGGGTTCGAAGACGAATTCTTACAAAATATAAGACTTGTCAACGACCAAAGTTGGGCGATTACAAACACTTCTCCGTACAACGTCGCGTCGGATCGAGAGCGATTTCATAAATAATTATTGATAAACGTCCGTATCCAACATTGTGTGGGAAGAAGCGCACTGATCAGAACATATTTGAACAACAATCATTAAACATGGCTGATAAATGTACCAGAAGGAATAAGAAAATCGAAGAGAAAAAGGAAGAAGAAACGCAAGCAGAAGAAATAATTACAATAGCCGAAGTACAGGTAGAACAACAAAGTCAGGGAGATTAGGCCGAAGAACAAGAGGGTCAAACCTCAAAGGAAGGGGCGGATTTAAGCCTAATTACAGAGGTTTTATTAATAAAAAGTTACAATTGGTTAGCCAAAGAGTGTTTTAATTGTTTTCCAAGTCCTTGCGCATATGTGGGTGTATAATTTGCATAGATAGTGAATCCCCGTGAAAAAAAAATCCATCCTCAAGAATAGTCAGAGTGCGATCCACTTTCGAGCCCGTTTATGAAGAGTTGCAGTATCGGCTAGCCATAACCGAAGGTGCAGGCTTTAAAGCAGTCCCCCAGGACAGCCAGCGTGCCGAAGGCAGCAGCAGGGAGCAATCAGCGAGCCAGAAATTGAGGTGGCGTCACCTGAAACCGTTGCCTGACGAGGAAGCCTCCAGTTACCAGGTAATTCCTATAACCACCAGTTGCCGTAGGCCTTTTTATACAAAGGCTTTATCAGGCTTTTTAGTAGCCATACGTGCAGATATCCGTCCCCAAGCCCTTTCCAGAATTTCGTAATTTGCTTAGCGTTCTTTGAAAATGCAGTTTGGACCATTAAAACGGAAATCGAACGAATGAAAACCACAGCGTTCTTTGGCATTCTAAAACAAAACAAATTTGCCGGAAATGACGTAACAGTGATTTGAATAATTTACCTGATGTAGGTTTGCCGTTTTGGTCAGTTTTGAATTCAATATGCTCTGCTTTTGTGCGAGCAAGCCATTTTTGACATTGAATTAAATTGTAGGTTATAAACCTGTTGGTCCTACAGTGACGCATTTGTCATACTTGTTAATAATTATATTTGTGCTACAGATTTGGTGAACCTAACCTGAAATTAATAGTCATTTCATGCTACTGCCGGAGCTTAGCCATATATATTTTGTAAATAAATAAAATAATAAAATGGCAATAAACCATTTCTTTTGCAAGTCAAAATCATTTGAGCATTTTTAATTAGACCCGACTTGACATAATTAATTCTTTATTGAAACCTTGTTACGGTTCAAAAATCATTTGCAGCTATTCATTTAACTAATGGCCCTAATCTTGGTTAAAATTAACTTTTTGCCTTATCTTTCTTTAAGTCTAATTTTGCCTACAATAAAACTGAGCATTCAAACTTTCTGCAAGCTATATTTTGATCTAACGTAAGCCATTTAATCAGAATTACAGTGCTTGAAAGCTCCTAGAGCTTAGACTTCACTTTGCGCATAAAGCTTTTTGGGTTGCATATGCCAAGTTTTCTTTCAAAAGCCCCTCCAATTCTAATTTTCGAATTGTGTTCCCTTATCAGTCTTTTTGGGCCATTTAGCCATATTGTGTAGTTAGAGAATAGGTGCCTTTGTGAGATTTCGTTTTGAAATGAGCCTTAATGGGATTATTTCGCGGGCATCTGGCTTGGAAATTCTGTTGTGCTGCGTTTTGAGCCTTCCGTGGTTGACGATGCAGTTTCCGGAGAGGTTATTTTTGCGATTTCCTAAGCCTCAAGCTTAGCTTGGACTTTACCTCGGCGAGCACATGTTTTCCTTTGGCGAAGCGGAGCCAGAACACTTAGGGTATGCTTCTTTAATGATGTTAACTTAGATACTATGGTATGATAACTCTTTCAGCTCCATTTGTGCGACCCCCATTTTTTTTGCGACGTCCATTTGTACGACCTCAATTTTTTTGCAATGTCCATTTGTACGGCGTCCTTTTTCGTGGCCCCCTTGTGACCCCTTATTATCGGGCGAAGATGGCCTCAGCTACTGCCTTGAATTTGGGGAGCACGAAGCTCCTCGCCTACACTTAGCGAAAGTAGAAGCCCCGGCGTAGCCTCCTTCATCGCCTCCAGTATCTGCAGGTCGTTAACCCTGCACTAACCTTGATTAAGCATGCACCGCTGCTTATCGGACCTTCCGTATGTGTTTGCTGCAGCCTGGAGAATTACAAGGTCGGTCGTATTTATCCTGTTTTGAGCCACTTAAAACTTGTGATCCGTTTTTAACATGTTTTGTTGTGCCTGTGTTATTTCGTATCCGGCAAATGAAATGATTGAAAGCTTGTGGTTTGTATTTTATGCGCTTTACTCACCTTTTGAGGCAGTTTAGGTATTTGTTTTAATAATTTTGTTGCGATAGTTTATTTTATTTAGCTTTTGAGGTTAAAAATCATTAAGATCGGTAGCGCCTCACGCCCCGGTCAAGTGTTGATATCTTTGAACTGTATGCGGCATTTGCATGATAAGGTTTCACCCGTTTTCGATCGTCACGATTGGTTAGTGACATAACATTCGGTTGAATTCAACCTCAGTAACTGCAAGTAATTCAATGAAAGTTTCACTTGCGACATTTTAATGCAGATTGAAAAGTTACTCTAGTCACCTTCGGTTTTTAAAGCGTTATGATAGGAAGCAAGATCTTGAATGCCGTGTAGGTGTGTTTGTGAATTAAAGGCAAACATTGCATAGTGGGTAGTTGGGCGAATTCAACTAACCTATCTAAATTTAAGCTGTAATAAAGGTGTCATAGCCATAGTGCTATCGACAACTTGTTAGTTTTGCATTTAGCCATTTGATTAGTCATTATGTGATTCGATTATGCACTTTAATATACTTTAACCTATTTATTTGAGCTACGCTAATATGTATCGTTTATATACCTATATTGATTATTTGAATTTATATGCTAATATTTCGGTGAGGTGTAATAAACGCTTTATGATTATTGTGATTTAAATCTGTGATATGCTGATTTGGTTTGCCGTATATTTTTGTGTGTATTTTAATTGTGTTTGTATTTCTGTTTGCCGCAATTATACTGCCTTGACATCTTTGCCTGCGTATCTGATTTGTGCCTTTGCCGTTACCCCTTTTATTTTCAAGTTTGGTTAGTAGCGCTTTCTGTAGTGTACTTCTTGTTTTGCAAAGTGCTGGGTTACTTGCTACTTGGCGCCCATATCTTTATTTTTCAGCTAAAGCTTTTGAGTCTTTTATACAACCCACGACCTCCTCTGGCTGAGAAGCTTACCGCCTTTACTATCAGAGCAACGGTAGCAACGGTAATAACGTTAATATTTTTAATATTATGAAAATTAATTACTACTCAGCTCTGAATTAGGGCTTTACCTATCATATCAATATATACTTTGGTAAACCTGGAAGAGATAGAGAAAACGAGAAAATGTACAACTGCGACAGTTTCAAATTTCCAGATTTCAAACAATACGTAGGATTGTTTTATATAATAACAGGATGTGATACAAAATCGTGCTTTTTAAAAAAGTCAAGAATAAAATTCTAAAAATATTCAATAAGCAAGAAACAAGCTTACAAAATTAGATACTTTTTATGACAGAAAAGCTAAACAGAATCAGACTGCAAAAATCGAATGTGAAATAGTAGCAACTCTAGACTCAACAAAAAAGAACACTTCTAATTTAAACGAACAAAAATTTCTACAATCCCAAAAGTCAACTTCGAGGACATCTTTTCAGTTAGAGAATCTTCCTCCAATTGAAGGTGCTGCAACTCAACATTGCTATGGAACTTTTCTGCAATTACGAACCTGGCTAGGAAACAAACTTAATCCGATGAAAAGAGGTTGGAAAATCACCAAATATTTTGCAACCTATATGTAGCTCAGAGCCACTCATTCCTGATAACTTTATAAAAAAATCACTTGTAGATGCAAAACTGGTTGTAAAACTAATAATTGTAGTTGTAGAAAGCACGGGTAAAAATGTTTAAACTTGTGCTTAAAGGTGCCAAACTGATAGTTTCTCAAATATTGAAAAAACATTGTTAGCATTCAAGGAATTGACGATGATATAGAGTATAGACGAACCATACATAGCAGACACTGAGATAGAAGCTGGTGATGAAACTATTAGTAACATTGGATGATAGCAGTGAGAAAGAAGAATCGTTTAAAAAAAAGAAGAATTGATTGATTCTTTAGTACAGGGGTGGCAAAAACTACGGCCCGCGGGCCATATCCTGCCCGCCGTCTGTTTTTAATCCGGCCCGCAGGTTAATACTGTTTTTACATGAAAAAATTTAAAATAAATCAAATTACGCACTGCCACCACTGACATATATAAATGGACTGACTGAAGTAACAGAAATTTTTCTAAATGAGAAAAACTGCCCACAACCACTAGTATCTAACAATGAATGGCTATGGAAATTAACATTTGCTGCAGGCATCATGGGATATCTTAACGAATCTAATTTAAAATTGCAGGGAAAAACAGTGCTCATATGTGAAATGTATTCTATCGTAGTCATATCTCCAAAAATTTACATTGTTTGAAACACAAATCACATTAACTAAGTTTGACCATTTTCCATGCTGTAAAAATTTTCATATTAACGAAATCCTCATTCCCAACAAAATTCGCGGAGGATATATTTTCTGAACTTAAACTACAGTTACAACAGCGTTTTTCAGATCTTGATGCAAGTGCAAAAGGCATTTCCATATTTCAAAATCCATTTGGATGTACAATTGAGGAGCTCCCGTCAGACCTTCAATAATTGGAAGTGGTCTAACTGTAAAATGATGTTTAAAGAAATGGATCTAACCCAATCCTATAAATATCTTTCGAAAGATAAATACGGTCAATTAAAATCATATGCTCGGGGATTTATATCTGTATTTACGAGTACTTACCAATGTAAAAAGACATTTTCGAAATTAAAGTATGTAAAATCGCAATACAGATCATTATTAACACATGACCATTTGCAAACAACTTTAATGATAGGATGTACTAATTTCGAACTCCAGTATGATAAAATATTATCTCAGAAAAAACAATTACATTCATCGCATTAGTACAAAGTGTAACCAGTTCTGTAATACGTTTATTAATAGACTCGTGAATTACCCGAGCTACGCTGCGGTTCGCTAATTTAAGAGAGGTTCATTAACATACATTAAAAAAAGGATGCATCGGCCGGAAATCGAACCCGGGCCGCCCGCGTGGCAGGCGAGCATTCTACCACTGGACCAACTATGCTTGGTTGAACAAAGCGTTGCTATAATGGTATATGAACGTAGTGAATCACCCGAGGTAACAGCTGCCGCAGTGCAGCCCACGCCCACAGGCGCTTCGCTCCGCTACTTACACGATTTAATTAAATTAAAACTTTTTCGTAGTTTTTTGAAAATAAAAACCGGGCTACGATCTAAGTCTAAAAATTAGCAAAATTTTAAGGCATCGTATAACTTAATCTGTGCAGTATCTTTGGAGGAGATAGCAAACAAAGAAACATACAAAAAGACCAACGATTTTATGTTATAGGATGGAAATACTTTATTAATTTTTTTAATAAGAAAAATAAAACTGTTTTTTATTGCTCTATGAGTAGAATTGCCTTTGCAAATGTCTTCGAGTTTACTATCTGGCCCGCCGTGCTTACAAATTTTGCGTTCTGGCCCTTTATAAACAGTTTGCCGACCCCTGCGTTTAATATATTACAATTTCTTGTAAACAATTGTTTAGAATATTCTACTCCGAGTTTCTCCCCACCACGCTTACTGCTACCAGCCACGGCACCGCTGTAAATGGAACATGCATTTTGCGATGCCTAATGTAACCCGGTTTGCAATAAATACTACAGAGTCAATAATTCCGAAATTATTTTTATATTAAACTATAAGTCTTCAGCTAAAGTGTGTGCAAATTTCAGCCCTTAATAAATAAATGTGCAAAGATTTAATGAAAAAAAATATATATCTCGTGTTCTATGGGTCGAACAGTAATCTGTTTTAAAGTCGTAGAAAATTGGCGGCTATCGAATGATGCTGATGTAAGTTGAGTACAATTAAAGTTGACAAAAATAATCAACATTTTATGCTTGTAAAAAGGTAACTTTTCAAATTGAATTTGAACATATCTGCAAGTGAAAAAACATTCGCTAGAGATGTTTATTGATTGACGAAAGATAATAAAAAAAAATCTTTTTTATTAAATTTATTACCTTACGGGTTACAAAGCAAAAATACAATGTTTTATGCACGAAGTCTGCGATGCAACTGAACTAGTGATAACAATTACGTGGGACATCCGTAAGACAAGATAAACCCATTATCAGCGTTCTCACATGTGTCGACAGATAATGCGTTTATGCAAGCACGTAATTAATACGTAACACCTCCCGACCGAGATTGGAAAATCATCTATGGAATAGGATTTTTCAATTTTTGCAGTTCTAAAGGAATCTCTTTTGGATTCGATTTATTTATGATGTTGGTCAACTTGTCTAAGAGGCAGTTACGTTTACAATATAATATTATACTAAACATAACAAAAGCAAACAAAAATATAACTACAAGTGTTAAAGAGCTTATTCCGAAATGCGTTGGCAGTACATAGTCATTGTGGACAATTTCTTTAGATAATTGAGTGAATTGATTTTTTATTGACTGAAAATCATTTAAATCGATTTGTTTTAATTCAATGGTAGGTGTTTCTGGAAAGTAATTTTTAAGTGTATACATTGTTATGTTTAAAGAAGGTAGATTAATATTTCGAATAAATTCATTCTTATAATTATTTGTCGATAAGGTATATTCATGATTGGTTACCTTGCATTCTTTCGGCAATTGTATTAAATAAGTTCCAAAAAGAGGTTGTTTGTAAGGACTATTATTACTGCAACTTACATCGAATATTAATTCTTTAGGAGTGATCAATAACCAGGCATTATTACTTATTTTATGCATTTTAACTGTATTTAACTTAAATCTATAGATTTTACAATCTGTGGTTCCCTTAAAATTAAGAAGGTCAACCGCACATCTTTCGTCTTTTTCTAAATCTTGATCAACGTTTTCACAGAAATAGAGGCCTTGTTTCACTTTTGTGCACATATTATTAATTGTTACACTGAATTTATTATTGAATAGGATGTATGGTTTTGAAGGAATTATCATGTGGAAAGTGTTGTTGTTTGGTATTGGTAAGGGAATCAATTGATAGTAGTCGTAAGTGTCATTAGCACTCAGAGGTATTTCGAGTATGAAGACTAAATTAGTTCCTTTTCTATATGCCTTTACGTCGATTAAATGATCGTATTCATTAAGATCAATCGAAGGTTCATATGGGAGTCTGTATAGTATATGTTGTTTTGAGATAAATTCAAGTTCAGATCGTAGATCCTTAAGTTCCACGATAGAAGGGTGTAAAATATTTAATTTAGCGAAGGTGATTGCTTCTTCAAGTGTATCCAGAATTTCTAACAGAAGATTCAATAAAGTGGCCAACTGAAGTTGTACCGAATTGAGATTAATTAATGCATAATTTTCGATATCGTGTAATGCTGTAGTTTTGATGGCTGATTCAATTTGTAGAAGTCGAAATTGAAGAATTTTCTGGTTAGTTTCTAATTTAAATAATGTTTGATTGTACTTGTCGATAGCTTGGGTCATCAATGGCGTTTGGCGTATTGTGATCTCTTCTAATTTATGTTGATTCTTTTGAAGGGAATTTAAGGCTTGATCTATTCTTTTTCCGTCTTCAGCATCGAGGTTACCAGAAATAAAGCTGATTAGGCTTCCTAAACCGTCTATTGCTCCTCTTTTGACTTTCCGAACGTGATTGGGAAACAAATGTTCAATTTTCTTTTGAATTTCTATTAATAGACTTTCCAAAACGAGCAGATAATTATGACTTTCTAATTTATATATGGGTCCATGGTTTTCCGATTCTAATGGTTTTTTGAGGTAATTTATATTTTCTTTTAGTTTTTCATATTCGATTAATAAAGGTGAACAATCGATAGTCTTAATGAGGGTCCATTGGTCCTTTTTTATTTGTGCTGTACCAAGCCTGTTGAAGTAAAGACCTGGATTGTTTTTGAGGTTCTTGAATCCTGGTTCTGCGGGGTAGCAGATTCTAAAGCAGAGGAATCTGTAACAAAGGGCCGTAAATTGTTGACATGTGCCTGTCTTGTTCCTTTATTATTTTTAAGTGTGCATACATGATGCGGCGTTATAGATATAATTTCGTAGGGTCCGATAAATTTTGGTTTGGCTTTTCCTCTTCGGGAATCGGGTTTTACTAAAACTTGTTGTCCAACTTGGTAGGAGTGTTTTCTATTTTCTTTTGCATTCAATTTTAAAATGTAATTTTCTTTTAATTGCTGTTGCTGTCTTTTAATTTGTTCATATAAATATTTCATTTTTTCAGTGTGATTAGCGGTGTAATACCATACTCGTTGTTGTTCGAAATCAGCTGAAAAGGGATCCTGTGACATAGTATGTCCGAAAAGTAATTCGTGGGGTGTCATTTTGGTGCTTGTATGAATAGTGTTATTGTATGCGATTATGGCATATCGCATTAAAGTTTTAGGTTCTTCTTTAGGATGTCGACTTTTCAATAATCGATAGTGCTCTATCAGGGTTGAATGTAGTCTTTCGATGGGACTGTTGGATTCATGATGTCCAGGCGTTGTAATGTGCAAATTAATTTTGTGAAAAGCAAGTAGTTCTTGTATTATTATTCCGTTAAATTCTCCGTCTCCTATAATTTTTATTGGTGTACCATATTGTGATATAAATTTTGTTATTTTCCGAACTATGGTTACGTTGTTTCGATCTTTCAGGTGATATACTTGTGCAAATTTTGAAAGTTTATCAATAATTGTTAAGAACATATTATTGTCGATATAAAATATGTCTATGTGGCATTCTTGCATCGGTTTATCCGGAGTGTCCGTGACATTATAAGGGGCTTTAGTAGGTTGTCTATCATATTTTTGTTTTTTGCATTCTGCACAGTTATTAATGTAGTCTGAGATCGTTTTTTCCATGTTCTTCCAATAGAATTTACGCTTTAACGCTAATAAAGTTGCTTGAATTCCACGGTGATTAGTTTTTCCTTCGTGGTACAGTTTTATTTGTCCATATTGTTCTTCTTTGTCGATAATATGTTTAACTCTATTTAAACATCTAAATAATCTTGGTTTGTTTACACTGAACAATTCGATTGTTAATCGGCATGTAATCTTGTATAATTCATCTTCTGGAAAGAACAGGTAGTATGATGTGTCGGGTTTGCAAAATTCTAAAAATATTTTTCGTAGGGTAGGCAGAGGATTCGTTGTATTTATTTCCACATTCAAAATCTTGTGTCCTTCTTGCATTTTAATTTTTGGGGTCGATGGCTCGTCGTGAACTATATGAAATATTATTTGGTTTTCTTTCGTTTCCAGGGCATCCTCACAAATAGGTATTGTAGGTGTCGATGATTCCTGGGTATGTTGTGTATTTGAATCTGTGTCTTCTGGTTGTTGGATTCTTGTTATAGGTATTAATTCTTCGAGATCGATTGGTGTTGGTATTCTTGCGGGTCGATTTATTACAGGTCGTGGTTCAGGTGTGTTTAAGCGTTCACTGTTTACAATTTCGTCCAGGAGTTGGTCGAGTTCTTCGTCTTCATTTGCTATCATAGAAATATTTGTTGTATGTGTAATGGGATTAATTTGTATGCGAGAGCGTCAGCATTGGAATTTTTGGTTCCTTTTTTGTAAATAATATCGTAATTATATTCTTCCAGTTTGAGTCTCCAACGTGTTAGTTTAAAATTGGGTTCTTTAAGTGAATTTAACCAAATGAGTGGTCTGTGATCTGTAACAATGGTGAATTTTCTTCCATAAAGATAAGGGCGGAAATATTTGATGGCCCAAATTATAGCGAGTAATTCTTTTTCTATGGTCGAATACCTTTGCTCCGTTTCGTTGAGGGTTCTAGATGCGTATGCTACTGGTAGGTCTTTTCCAGGTGTACCTTGAGATAAAATTGCTCCAAGGGCGACATTGGATGCGTCGGTTGTGAGAATAAATTGCTTATCAAAATCCGGGTATTGAAGTATCGGGTCATTTAGTAGTATATTTTGCGCACTTTGAAATGATTTTACAAAGTCTGGGGTGTGTTCTACCTTTTTACCTTTCTTTAGACAACTCGTAAGAGGTTTAGTCATTTTTGCGAAATCCTTTATGAATTTTCGGTAATATCCCAAAAGTCCAAGGAATCCTTTGATTTCTTTCTGGGTTGTTGGGATTGGATAATTTTGTATGGCTTTTATTTTCTCGGGGTTTGGTTTAACTCCTTGTGGTGTTACTATATGTCCAAGATATGCTACTTCTTTACGTAGGAATTCACTTTTGTCTAGCTGAATTTTCAAATTGTTTTCTCTGATTCTATTAAATACGTTACGTAATTTTGTAATGTGTTCTGGAAGTGAGGTAGAAAAAATTATAACGTCGTCTAAGTATACTAAGCATTGGCTATCTGTTAGTCCTTTTAGCACGTTGGTCATAATCCTTTGAAACGTAGCTGCGCTATTTTTAAGGCCAAAGGGCATGCGTAAAAATTCAAAATGTCCGTCATCTGTAGAAAAGGCAGTCTTTTCTCTGTCTTCCGGGTCAATTTCCACTTGATGGAAGCCTGAAGCTAGGTCTAGGGTGGTAAAATATTGGCTTCGTCCTAGTTTATCTAATATATCGTTGATATTGGGGATAGGAAACTTATCTTCAATTGTCTTTTCATTCAATTTCCGATAGTCCACTACTATTCGCCACTTTTGTTGTTTTGATGCATCCAATTTGTTGGGAACAATCCATATGGGTGCGTTCCAAGGCGATTCGCTAGGTTTGATAATGTTGTCCTTCAACATTTTGGCCATTTGAGTTTGAACTTCTTTTTTATGAATGTATGGATAACGATAATTTTTCGTAAATACGGGTTCATTGTCAGTTGTTCGAATTTTATGCTTAATTTTATTAGTAAATGATAATGGAATGTCTTTGCAATAAAATATATCTCGGTATTCCTCACATAAATTCGTTATTAACGTTTTCTCCTCGTCATTCATGTGATCTGTTCTTACATTGTTTAAGTTTTCTCGTAATTTGATTTTGACATCTTTTGTACTAATATGATTTAATTCGATAGTCTTAGGTTCAACTATTGGTTGTAATTGAATTGGTTTCTTTAAATTAAGTTGAATTGGTTCGTTTCGTGTATTTATAACTGTAGTCAAAAATGCGTTATTTTCAATCTTGACATATGCTTCTGGGATTATTAAATCTGGTCCAAAGTTTCTTCTTTCACATAGTGCTTCTTTTAGTTGGCTGTCGGTGGGTAGTCGAATTATACTTTCTGATCGAGGTGGAATATTTATTTCAAATTTATCCTGTTTCCTTGTAGGTATTTTTTCGTCATCTGATGGTTGAATATGGAGTGGCAAAGTACAGTTGCTTGTGATTAGCTGATTAGTAGATAAATCGATTCTTGCGTTCAATTGTTTTAACAAATCGAGTCCAATGAGTCCTTCGTAGTTGTCATTAAAATTGAATAAGTAGATTTTGTGCATTTGATTTGTCTTGAAGGATCTTGGTAATGGTATATTAGCTACTTCATCATGAATTGACGTTGCATGTGCAGTGCTAATTTGGAAAGGTTCGTTGTAAATATATTCGGAGTAATACTTGTGTACGAAAGCGGGATTTAACAATGTTTTCATAGATCCAGTGTCAATCATGAGTTTTGCGTTGAGTTCCGGTAAGTATATGTAAGGTAGTTTAGGTGATGCCGAATTGTTAACGTATATTAGGTCAGGTTGTTGTTCGGGCTGGTCAGGGAAAAATCCTGTTCAGGGTCATTTTCTGATGCTTGGATCCAACTGTGGTCTGCTTCGGATTGTTCATAATAATTATATTCAGAGTCAGGTGCAGGTCCATAAGCGTTATCTTCTTCTTGTACTTCGGTTTCGACAGGTCCTTGATCATGGTAGAAAAGTTCTTCGGAAATGAAGTTCCTAGGTTGATTGGATTGTCGAATATAATATGGCTGTTTAATAGTACGCGATATATCCATAGGAGTAGGCTTCTCGAGAGGTTGGATATTTCGAGGCTTAAATACGTTGGTTCCTGTTGGTTTCTGGTTTCCAAAAACAATTGGTTGCGATGGAAACTGCTATGCTGGGAATTGTTTTGTAGACGATTGCTGTGGTGGTAAAGCAGGAAGTGTCCTTATTGGTGCTGGAAAATGTTGGCGTTGTACTTGGAATTGTGGGTGAACGGGCTGCATCATTGGTCTATACTGCGTTTGAACCATTGGCATTGGTTGACGATGGAAGTAATAATTTTGCTGATTTGACTTCTGTGTCACATTTGGTTTGTGATGGGGTTTTGCAATGCTTTGATTGCCTGATTGCAAATGCCATACGTTTTGTTCTTCGTTATGCCCGAATGCCCGTTCGTTGCAAAGTCAAGACGTGTGAAAGGTACTCTGATCTAAAATTGTATTTTCTAAGTGTTTATCTCAGTTATAAAACCTAAAGTTTTGTGCAGAGGTAATTGTTGGTATTATCTACGGTTGTCGTGTTTTGTATTTACGATTGAGTAAACTGTTACCTAAAAATTTGACATTAAAGTGTGCTCGCAGTGCCCAGTTAAGACTTAAATTCGATATTGCACTACAAGGTTAAGCAAGGCCACGATGGAAACGGCTCAACTCGAACGCAAAATTGATAAAATTTTAACAACATGTGAGAATGGGTTTCGAGAACTTAGATCTGAATTTGCAATCATTAAAGAAGAGAATACCAATTTGAAATTAATTGTAGATAAACTTGCAGCTAAAGTGGATTACTTGGAGTACCAGAGTCGTAGGAATAATTTGGTTTTTTATAGCATTACCGAAAATAAAGGTGAAACCTGGCAAGAAACTGAAAATAAAGTTATTCTACAAATTAAAAATAGTTACAACATTGAGGTAAAAGAATATGATATTGAGAGCGCTCATCGACTGGGATATCCAAATAACAAAAATATAAACCGTCCAGTTGTTGTGAAATTTGCAAATTTTAAAGTTAAAAACATGCTTTTAAAAAATGCTTTTAAACTGAAAGCCTCTGGCATTGCAGTCTCCGAAAATTTTTCTGAAAAGGTATTGGAGGATCGTAAAATTTTAAAACCAGCGATGGTTCAGGCAAGAAAAGAAGGTAGCAGAGCGTATCTATCATTTAATAAACTGATAATAGATGGAAAAGTGTTTACCGTACAAGACATTCAATCAAAAAACGTAGTGGTTCCAAATACTACTGAAACTGGATCGAATAGTTTCAACAATAAAATCAAACATACTGGAACACTTGTAAATAATTTCGCAGTGTTAAAAGTTGATAACCAGTGCCAGGATGAAAACATGAGCTCAGCTTCATACGATATTAACCAAGGCAACGTTTTTATAACAGAGGAAAGCACATCCAGTTCTGCAACTAGCCTGGAGGAAGTCACAACAGCCTCTGAAGTCCAATTACGCCCTCGCAAACAGACTCGATCTCAAAAATAGGATATAAATCGTAAGATCACGCATAAAAATGTATCAAACAATAAACTAAACTTAGACAATATTGTTATTTTTTGTCAGAATATACAATCAAATCGCAATAAGGTAAACATAACAGAAATTTTCTTGAAAGAACAAGCTGAGGTAAATTGGGACATTGACGTTATCTGTTTAACGGAAACTTGGTTAGTGAACACGGAAGTTAGATCCATTTCTTTTTCAAATCATAATATTATTTCAAATTATTCAAGAGAGATCATGGGAAACGGTGGCACACTTATTGCTGTTAAGAATGGTCGTAATTTCATTGAACTCGTTAATCCCAATTTACCTGCGCAAATTGAAAAACATTTTGAGTACTCTGTAGTTGTAGGACATCAACTAATAATTGTTTGTTTCTACCGAGCACCGGATGGGGACATACCTGTTTTTATTGAAGTCTTCATCAATCTTTTGGATGTTCTTGAACGATACAACACAAAAATTGTTATATGTGGTGACTACAATCTTAATCTTCTAGGTGAGTCTAGTTTTAAAAATGAATTTCTTTCCATTATACGTTTATTTGATTTACATACAACAATTACAACTCCTACAAGGATAACAGCAAATAGCCGGACATTAATAGACAATTTTTTAACTAATGTTAACTATGACTTTATTTTAACGAAAAACATATTTCCTGGGCTCTCTGATCATAATTCAATTTTGCTTAAAATTAATAGTGTACTACCTTGCGGAAACACAGCCTGTAAAATTAGGAGAAAGATTTTTTCAGATAAATCAAATAAACATATATCATATTTAATTAATCAAATAAATTGGGATCCTGTTTTCTCTGCTGAAAATGTAAATAACAAATTAGATAACTTTTCTAAGCTATTTTTAGACTGTTTCGAAAAAGCCTACCCCGTAAAAACTATAAATCTAAATAACACTTCTCAAAAGAAATGGATTACAAAGGGAATAAGAAAATCCTGTAAAACTAAACGTGAGCTCCTATTATATAAATTGTATAGTACAAACGAACATTTTATTAATTATGTAAATAATTATTCTAAGATTTTAGCAAAAACTATTGAAATGTCGAAGAAAAATTATCTTCTCAATAAAATGGCAGAATCTAAAAATAAAATTAAGATGTCATGGTCAATTGTGCAATCTGAGCAAAATTCTACATGTAATAAAAACGAAAATATTTCATTGAAAAGACAAAACTCAGTAATAAATGACCCCAAAGAAGTGGCAGAAATGTTCAACAATTATTTCATTACAGCACCTGAGACATTAACACAAACTATTACTGATAAAAGCAATCCATTTATTTACATGAATAATATTCGCCTAAATCTAAACGATTCTTTATTTTTAATTCCTACGACAGAAATTGAAATTGAGAAAATTATTCAACAAATGGAAAATAAACATTCTTCTGGAATTGATGAAATCCCTATAACAGTAATAAAAAATAATTCAGCTGTTTTAAGACGTCCTTTGGAACATATATTCAATACATGTCTTCAATCTGGCGTTTTTCCGGATAAATTAAAAAAAGCAATTGTTAAACCTTTATACAAGCAAGGTGATAAACTAGAAGTTTCAAACTATAGGCCAATTTCACTGTTATCAGTGCTTTCTAAAATTTTGGAGAAGATAATTTTTGTTCGACACAATTCCTTCCTCATAAATAAAAATATATTGTGTGAATCGCAGTTTGGTTTTCGTCCCAAAAGAAGTACAACGGACGCAATATTTGATCTCCTAAACTTACTGTATGAAAATTTACAAAATAAAGAGTGCAGTCTTGGTGTTTTTTGCGACTTGTCGAAGGCCTTTGACTGCATTCAGCACGATATATTATTTAAAAAACTAGGATTTTATGGTATTAGAGGAGTTGCACTCGATCTTTTTAAATCATATTTAACCAGTAGAAAACAAATTGTTCAAGTACAAAATTGTAATACACAAGGTGTAGTAACTACACATTTTTCAGTGGAGGAAACCCTATCCATGGGCGTTCCTCAAGGTAGTATACTAGGTCCAATCCTATTCTTGATTTATATAAATGATTTAGTAGCCAGTGTATCTATGGGTCATTTTATATTATTTGCTGATGATACTAGCATTGTACTAAATCATTCTTGCATTGAAGAATTGCTACCAGTTGCAAAATTAGTAATAGAAGAAATTATAAAGTGGTTTTCATCAAATAACTTAATCTTAAATCAAAACAAAACCTTTAATTTACTATTTAGATCAAATCGTTCTCCTCTCAAGGATGTAGATATAATTAACTCTCACGGCACTATTAAATCTGCAAATGTGATAAAATTTCTTGGAATTCAAATATCTAATAATTTTGACTGGCTACCACAAATCAATAGTTTAAATAAAAGACTCAGCTCAGCTGTGTTTGTAATTAGAAAAATTAGTAGGATATTAGGTAAGGATATGGCGAAAGTTGTTTATTATGCGTATTTTGAAAGCATTATGAGTTACAGAATTGAAATTTGGGGTATAGTACGGTGTAATTAGTCCAAAAAACGGGCTAACCTCAACATCCAAAGTAAAAGTTTTCCTCCAACTCCAAATTGTTCTATACAGTCCACATATTGTGTGGTAAAAAGTTACACCATTTTAAGCGTCGGGTTTGGGGGAGGGGGAGGGGGAGAAGTTAGTAAATTAGTAGTTTTTATCAGTTTTTCTTAAATTTTTCGAAAACTATGCGGTTTAGCGCGAAAAGTGTTATATATAAAAATAATCTACATTAAATTGCGAACAAAAATGGTCCCGTTTATAATCTTGCTAAAGTGAACGGTTCCAGAGTTACCGAGGTAGTACGGTGTAATTAGTCCAAAAAACGGCCTAACCTCAACATCCAAAGTAAAAGTTTTCCTCCAACTCCAAATTGTTTTATAGTCCACATATTGTTTGGTAAAAAGTTACACTATTTTAAGCGTCGGGTTTGGGAGAGGGGGAGGGGGAGAAGTTAGTAAATTAGTAGTTTTTATCAGTTTTTCGTAAATTTTTCGAAAACTATGCTGTTTAGCGCGAAAAGTGCTATATATAAAAATAATCTACATTAAATTGCGAACAAAAATGGTCCTGTGCATAATCTTGCTAAAGTGTCTGAATTATGGCGGAGTGTGTGTTGAAACCTTGTAAGGACAATGGTGGTGAACTAATTACTCTGACTAACAAGGCGACAATTTGCTTTAACAAAACACAATCCTGTGATTATCACATAGTTCGCACAGTATTCTAAAGACGAACAATAACAAAAATGACAGCAGAACAAAAAAAATTAGTTTCCTTAGTGATGTCATATTTTTTTCAAAAAATCTAAAAAATTTCTACATTTACATCCTCCGTAACTCTGGAACCGTTCACTTTAGCAAGATTATGCACAGGACCATTTTTATTCGCAATTTAATGTAGATTATTTTTGTATATAACACTTTTCGCGCTAAACCGCATAGTTTTCGAAAAATCTAAGAAAAACTGATAAAAACTACTAATTTACTAACTTCTCCCCCTCCCCCCCCCCAAACCCGAAGCTTAAAATGGTGTAACTTTTTACCAAACAATATGTGGAATGTATAGAACAATTTGGAGTTGGAGGAAAACTTTTACTTTGGATGTTGAGGTTAGGCCGTTTTTTGGACTAATTACACCGTACTACCTCCGTAACTCTGGAACCGTTCACTTTAGCAAGATTATGCACAGGACCATTTTTGTTCGCAATTTAATGTAGATTATTTTTGTATATAACATTTTTCGCGGTCAACCGCATAGTTTTCGAAATATTTAAGAAAAACTGATAAAAACTACTAATTTACTAACTTCTCCCCCCTCCCCCTCCCAAACCCGACGCTTAAAATGGTGTAACTTTTTACCAAACAATATGTGGACTGTATAGAACAATTTGGAACTGGAGGGAAACTTTTACTTTGGATGTTGAGGTTTGGGTCTAATTGCAGCGTACTAGTAACAGTTGCCACGTTGATATCATTTTCAAGACACAAAAACGAGCAATACGTGCAGTTTATCCTTAGGCTATTTAGAATCATGTAGAAATGTTTTTATTAATAAAAAAATCTTTACTCTCATAAATCTTTATATTTATAAATTAGCACAATTAATATTCAAGAAATTCCAAATTTAACATGTAACAATGATTTTCATAATTATAATACACGATGTAACGACGAACTTCGTTTGCCTAAAGTTGATATGACCTTAATACAAAATGGTGCCCTATATATGGGCATACAAATTTTTAATAAATTGCCTACACATATAAAGAAAACAAATACGTTCGAGGTATTTAGAAAACATCTTAAGTTTTGGCTTCATCAAAATAGCTATTATAGTTTAAATGAATTTTTTACAAGTGATGCATCCCAGTCCGTTGCTCGGTAGGAATACTTTTCATTTGTTGCAAATGGGCCTTTCCCATACAGCCATTAAGGCTTCTTTGTTTTGTACATATTTGATTTTTTCTTTTGTTTTTTCATAATATATTGTACATACATTTGGGATATAAATAAATAAATAAATAAATAAATATATTTAAGGGCATTTTCCATAGTGGTTGGTCGTTGACTCCGTATGAATGATCCAAGGGGGTTTCTTAATCCACTTAGAAAAGTCTTTAAAGTTAAATTGGTGTACAAGTCTCCTTTAACCTTAATTGTAGCTTCGTCTGTTGTGTTGGTACTTAAATGTGAAAATAGGGCGGCTCTCATTCTTATGCACGAGTTGTAAAAGTCGATTGGGTTTTCGTGATTTCCTTGTCTGAGGTGTAGTAAATCTTGAAGAAGGCTGTCTTCGGATCTTCGGTCGCCAAAATTGTTTTTTAAAATTTCTTTGAGTTCTTTATAACTTCCGATGGTATATCCTGCAGTTACTAATACGGCTTGTCCGGTTAGTTTGCTTTCGATGCCGGATAACAGAAGATGATTGATGTAATCTTCATTGTTGGCAGTTGAAAATTGATTGTAGATGAGATCGGCTGCTTTGAAAAATCTTGCAAGTTGAGTGGGATCTCCTCCAAACTCGGGAATGGTCTTTAAATATTCGAAATGGAAAGCTGGTACTGCCATTCTTCTTGTGTTTTGTCGTTCGAGTATATTCTCTTGTACAGCAGCTGTTTGTTGTATCGGCAGGTTTGGTTGCGTGGATGTGTTAGGAATTGCAAATGGATTTATAGCAAGGTTGGCTAGTTGATTGGCCAAGGTTTCCTCAAATTCAGACATGGATTTTTATTTAGCGCATTTATTAATTAATTTATTGTTTCACAAGAGTATACAGGCATAAATTAAGTCAACGGACACCTGTAGTCTCGCTTATATGAAACGGGAATATTGTTTTAAAATATTAAGCGTTCTCCTTAGTTTTCGCAAGAGTATCTTTAGATCTAAATTCTCCTGAGAATTTTAAGATCACAAGGTAGCACTTGTCAAAATCAGAGCTAAAACTATATTATTATTAAGGTTTAGCAGTAGTTTAAATTTTATTTCACTTTGTTTTAAATGGCAAAACTTAATTCTAAAATTTTATCTTCTTGCTGCAAATTGATTAGCGACTTACATTAGTAGCAGGCAAGTTTTCATATTGCTGTTTGGATGCTCCGCTTCGGCGATTCTTGTCCTCTGCGTCGCGGTGCTGTATTGCTCGGCTTCGGCGATTTTTGTCCTCTGCGTCGCGGGGTTGTGCTGCTCAACTTCGGCGATGCTTGTCTTCGGCTAGCTGGCCCACTTGGAAGCGATGTCCAGTCTTCACTTGAAACCGGGTTGGATTTTGTTCGATAGTAGACGAAGTGTTAACACACAAAATTACGCGAATTTGGGGTAATTTTCTACTATCCGTACGACTGCGCCAGAGATGTTTATTGATTGACGAAAAATAATAAAAAAAAATCTTTTTTATTCAATTTATTACCTTACGGGTTACAAAGCAAAAATACAATGTTTTATGCACGAAGTCTGCGATGCAACTGAACTAGTGATAACAATTACGTGGGACATCCGTAAGACAAGATAAACCCATTATCAGCGTTCTCACATGTGTCGACAGATAATGCGTTTATGCAAGCACGTAATTAATACGTAACACGCGCTTATATTTGTGTGGTAGTAAAACTCTTAAGGAAAAAGATAAGCCCACTCTGATTGCTATACGACCTCTGAAACGTGACAACGTAATTTTTTCGAAAAAATTGATTTATGCCAAAATATATAAAATTATTTGCTAATTTCAAAAACTTGGGTTTCATGCTCACCGAGTGTGTTACGTATTAATTACGTGCTTGCATAAACGCATTATCTGTCGACACATGTGAGAACGCTGATAATGGGTTTATCTTGTCTTACGGATGTCCCACGTAATTGTTATCACTAGTTCAGTTGCATCGCAGACTTCGTGCATAAAACATTGTATTTTTGCTTTGTAACCCGTAAGGTAATAAATTGAATAAAAAAGATTTTTTTTATTATCTTTCGTCAATCAATAAACATCTCTGGCGCAGTTGTACGGATGGTAGAAAACTACCCCAAATTCGCGTAATTTTGTGTGTTAACACTTCGTCTACTATCGAACAAAATCCAACCCGGTTCCAAGTGAAGACTGGACATCGCTTCCCAGTGGACCAGCCCAGCCGAAGACAAGCATCGCCGAAGCTGAGCAGCACAACCCCGCAACGCAGAGGACAAAAATCGCCGAAGCGGAGCATCCAAACAGCAATATGAAAATTTGCCTGCTACCAATGTAAGTCGCTAATCAATTTGCAGCAAGAAGATAAAATTTTAGAATTAAGTTTTGCTATTTAAAACAAAGTGAAATAAAATTTAAACTACTGCTAAACCTTAATAATAATATAGTTTTCGCTCTGATTTTGGCAAGTGCTACCTTGTGATCTTAAAATTCTCAGGAGAATTTAGATCTAAAGATACTCTTGCGAAAACTAAGGAGAACGCTTAATATTTTAAAACAATATTCCCGTTTCATATAAGCGAGACTACAGGTGTCCGTTGACTTAATTTATGCCTGTATACTCTTGTGAAACAATAAATTAATTAATAAATGCGCTAAATAAAAATCCATGTCTGAATTTGAGGAAACCTTGGCCAATCAACTAGCCAACCTTGCTATAAATCCATTTGCAATTCCTAACACATCCACGCAACCAAACCAGCCGATACAACAAACACCTGCTGTACAACAGAATATACTCGAACGACAAAACACAAGAAGAATGGCAGTACCAGCTTTCCATTTCGAATATTTAAAGACCATTCCCGAGTTTGGAGGAGATCCTACTCAACTTGCAAGATTTTTCAAATCAGCCGATCTCATCTACAATCAATTTTCAACTGCCAACAATGAAGATTACATCAATCATCTTCTGTTATCCGGCATCGAAAGCAAACTAACGGGACAAGCCGTATTAGTAACTGCAGGATATACCATCGGAAGTTATAAAGAACTCAAAGAAATTTTAAAAAACAATTTTGGCGACCGAAGATCCGAAGACAGCCTTCTTCAAGATTTACTACACCTCAGACAAGGAAATCACGAAAACCCAATCGACTTTTACAACTCGTGCATAAGAATGAGAGCCGCCCTATTTTCACATTTAAGTACCAATACAACAGACGAAGCTACAATTAAGGTTAAAGGAAACTTGTACACCAATTTAACTTTAAAGACTTTTCTAAGTGGATTAAGAAACCCCCTTGGATCATTCATACGGAGTCAACGACCAACCACTATGGAAAATGCCCTAAAATATATTAACGAAGAACAAAACGTATGGCATTTGCAATCAGGCAATCAAAGCATTGCAAAACCCCATCACAAACCAAATGTGACACAGAAGTCAAATCAGCAAAATTATTACTTCCATCGTCAACCAATGCCAATGGTTCAAACGCAGTATAGACCAATGATGCAGCCCGTTCACCCACAATTCCAAGTACAACGCCAACATTTTCCAGCACCAATAAGGACACTTCCTGCGTTACCACCACAGCAATCGTCTACAAAACAATTCCCAGCAAAGCAGTTTCCATCGCAACCAATTGTTTTTGGAAACCAGAAACCAACAGGAACCAACGTATTTAAGCCTCGAAATATCCAACCTCTCGAGAAGCCTACTCCTATGGATATATCGCGTACTATTAAACAGCCATATTATATTCGACAATCCAATCAACCTAGGAACTTCATTTCCGAAGAACTTTTCTACCATGATCAAGGACCTGTCGAAACCGAAGTACAAGAAGTAGATAACGCTTATGGACTTGCACCTGACGCTGAATATAATTATTATGAACAATCCGAAGAACACAACAGTTGGATTCCAGCATCAGAAAATGACCCCGAACAGGATTTTTCCTTGACCAGCCCGAATAACAACCTGACCTAATATACGTTAACAATTCGGCATCACCTAAACTACCCTACATATACTTACCGGAACTCAACGCAAAACTCATGATTGACACTGGATCTATGAAAACATTGTTAAATCCCGCTTGCGTACACAAGTATTACTCCGAATATATTTACAACGAACCTTTCCAAATTAGCACAGCACATGCAACGTCAATTCATGATGAAGTAGCTAATATACCATTACCAACATCCTTCAAGACAAATCAAATGCACAAAATCTACTTATTCAATTTTAATGACAACTACGAAGGACTCATTGGACTCGATTTGTTAAAACAATTGAACGCAAGAATAGATTTATCTACTAATCAGCTAATCACAAGCAACTGTACTTTGCCACTCCATATTCAACCATCAGATGATGAAAAAATACCTACAAGGAAACAGGATAAATTTGAAATAAATATTCCACCTCGATCAGAAAGTATAATTCGACTACGCACCGACAGCCAACTAAAAGAAGCACTATGTGAAAAAAGAAACTTTGGACCAGATTTAATAATCCGAGAAGCATATGTGAAGATTGAAAATAACGCATTTTTGACTACAGTTATAAATACACGAAACGAACCAATCCAACTTAATTTAAAGAAACCAATTCACTTGCAACCAATAGTTGAACCTAAGACTATCGAATTAAATCATATTAGTACAAAAGATGTGAAAATCAAATTACGAGAAAACTTAAACAATTTAAGAACAAGTCACATGAATGACGAAGAGAAAACGTTAATAACCAATTTATGTGAGGAATACCGAGATATATTTTATTGCAAAGACATTCCATTATCATTTACTAATAAAATTAAGCATAAAATTCGAACAACTGACAATGAACCCGTATTTACGAAAAATTATCGTTATCCATACATTCATAAAAAAGAAGTTCAAACTCAAATGGCCAAAATGTTGAAGGACAACATTATCAAACCTAGCGAATCGCCTTGGAAAGCACCCATATGGATTGTACCCAAAAAATTGAATGCATCAAAACAACAAAAGTGGCGAATAGTAGTGTACTATCGGAAATTGAATGAAAAGACAATTGAAGATAAGTTTCCTATACCCAATATCAACGACATATTAGATAAACTAGGACGAAGCCAATATTTTACCACTCTAGACCTAGCTTCAGGATTCCATCAAGTGGAAATTGACCCGGAAGACAGAGAAAAGACTGCCTTTTCTACAGATGACGGACATTTTGAATTTTTACGCATGCCCTTTGGCCTTAAAAATAGCCAATGCTTAGTATACTTAGACGACGCTATAATTTTTTCTACCTCACTTCCAGAACACATTACAAGATTACGTAACGTATTTAATGGAATCAGAGAAAACAATTTGAAAATTCAGCTAGACAAAAGTGAATTCCTACGTAAAGAAGTAGCATACCTTGGACATATAATAACACCACAAGGAGTTAAACCAAACCCCGACAAAATAAAAGCCATACAAAATTATCCAATCCCAACAACCCAGAAAGAAATCAAAGGATTCCTTGGACTTTTGGGATATTACCGAAAATTCATAAAGGATTTCGCAAAAATGACTAAACCTCTTACGAGTTGTCTAAAGAAAGGTAAAAAGGTAGAACACACCCCAGACTTTGTAAAATCATTTCAACGTGCGCAAAATATACTACTAAATGACCCGATACTTCAATACCCGGATTTTGATAAGCAATTTATTCTCACAACCGACGCATCCAATGTCGCCCTTGGAGCAATTTTATCTCAAGGTACCGTTGCCAGTCTCATCACTTAATTTACATACCTCGTACGTAAGGTACCGTTGCGGCCAACTCAAAGTGCACGGCAGATTTTTAGCGTGTAATACGATATTCTAATCATAGACGTCGAGTTTTGACGCTTACGTTTGTCATCAACTGTCATAGAACTGAAAACTCGAAAAATTCCCAGACATTTGTCAGAAGCAGAGAAAATGCGAGCTATTACAAAACTGGAAGAGAACTGGTCGCTGAGTCGAGTCGCAGCAGATTTGCATGTCAGCAAGAGCTGCATTTTCAAAATTAAAAATCGATGGCAGTAGAGACTTCTGCAAGAAAAGTTTTTTTAACCTCAGAGAACAAAGAACGAAGAATACAGTTTGCAACCGACTATTTGAATGAAATCGACGATTTTTAGAACAGGACTGTTTTCTCAGATGAAAAGGTATTTCAATCATTTACCAATTGACGATTAAGGGTGTATGGACCACAAAATTCAAGATTTGAGGAACAATATTATGTTCAACCCTTAAGTAGTGGACGATTCTCTGTAAACGTATGGGGATGGATCAATGCTCACGGATCTGGGGCATGCTATAGAATTAATGGTCGACTGAATGCTGAAAATTATCGCAATATTTTGCAAAATGTGATGCTGCCATCTGTAAGAGAGACCTTTTCTAATCAATTTACTTTTCAACAGGCAAGATATTACTTAATTAATTAATTTTGTTTACGTTAACGTAATTGATAACATTATTTTCACAGGATAACTGTCCTGTGCATGCAGCAGGGATTGTTCATTGATGGTTTGATGAGAATAATATCAATTTATTACCATGGCCTGCAAAAAGTCCGGACTTGAACCCTATTGAAAATGTTTGGGGGTATTTAGCTACAAAAATTTATACCAATGATTTTGCACCAAACAACGCAGATGAATTATGGGAAAGAATAATAAATGCTTGGAAGGAACTGCGAGGATACAATATGGAAACATTGGTCAACCCTATGCGAAACAAACTGCAAAGCGTAGTAGCAATTTAAGCAATTGAATACTGATACATATTTATTAAATACATATTATTACATGTATAGTTTGTTTACTTGTGAAACTTTGCTAAAATACAAACATTAAAAAAGTAATACCTCTTCTTACAATCACAAGCAACGCCACTGGAGAAACCCTCATTTAATAAGCCGAAAAATCGCAAAAATAACCATAGTAACAAAAAACCGTGCACTTTGAGGTGTCCGTAACTGTACACCTGGAAAAGACCTACCAGTAGCATACGCATCTAGAACCCTCAACGAAACGGAGCAAAGGTATTCGACCATAGAAAAAGAATTACTCGCTATAATTTGGGCCACCAAATATTTCCGCCCTTATCTTTATGGAAGAAAATTCACCATTGTTACAGATCACAGACCACTCATTTGGTTAAATTCACTTAAAGAACCCAATTCTAAACTAACACGTTGGAGACTCAAACTGGAAGAATATAATTACGATATTATTTACAAAAAAGGAACCAAAAATTCCAATGCTGACGCCCTCTCTCGCATACAAATTAATCCCGTTACACATACAACAAATATTTCTATGATAGCAAATGAAGACGAAGAACTCGACCAACTCCTGGACGAAATTGTAAACAGTGAACGCTTAAACACACTTGAACCACGACCTGTAATAAATCGACCCGCAAGAATACCAACAC
This sequence comes from Agriotes lineatus, assembly GCA_940337035.1. Classification (NCBI taxonomy): domain Eukaryota; kingdom Metazoa; phylum Arthropoda; class Insecta; order Coleoptera; family Elateridae; genus Agriotes; species Agriotes lineatus. The sequence continues at coordinate 53,919 of CALNHX010004706.1, read as the reverse complement.
CAATCGATCTCGAAGAATTAATACCTATAACAAGAATCCAACAACCAGAAGACACAGATTCAAATACACAACATACCCAGGAATCATCGACACCTACAATACCTATTTGTGAGGATGCCCTGGAAACGAAAGAAAACCAAATAATATTTCATATGGTTCACGACGAGCCATCGACCCCAAAAATTAAAATGCAAGAAGGACACAAGATTTTGAATGTGGAAATAAATACAACGAATCCTCTGCCTACCCTACGAAAAATATTTTTAGAATTTTGCAAACCCGACACATCATACTACCTGTTCTTTCCAGAAAATGAATTATACAAGATTACAGCCGATTAACAATCGAATTGTTCAGTGTAAACAAACCAAGATTATTTAGATGTTTAAATAGAGTTAAACATATTATCGACAAAGAAGAACAATATGGACAAATAAAACTGTACCACGAAGGAAAAACTAATCACCGTGGAATTCAAGCAACTTTATTAGCGTTAAAGCGTAAATTCTATTGGAAGAACATGGAAAAAACAATCTCAGACTACATTAATAACTGTGCAGAATGCAAAAAACAAAAATATGATAGACAACCTACTAAAGCTCCTTATAATGTCACGGACACTCCGGATAAACCGATGCAAGAATGCCACATAGACATATTAGTAGAAAGGGGCGAGAAACCCCCTCCACTTTTTATTTGATTCGCGGATTCGCGGTTTAATTCGCGGATTTATTCGCGGATTTCGCGGTTCCGCGGATTGATCTAATTAATTTCGCGGATTGATCTAATTAATTTTCGCGGATTGATCTAATTAATCACATATGAAGTTTGATATGTAATTTACATATGTGCTACTGATTAAATTACGCGGCGGCTATTTTTAATTTGCTTCCGGAATTACGCGCCGGACTTTGGCGGCCATCTTGGATTTCTGGCGCGAATATTTGAATTTGAAATTTCTCTGATTTTTTTCTAAGTTAAATTTTTTGAATTTAAACTTCCCGGGTGTCGGCCATCTTGGTTTTCTGCGCGCGCACTTCTCGCGGCTGTCCTTTTAATTTTGAATTTTCGCGCGAATATTTGAATTTTAAATTTTTTTCTAAGTCCCTGTTTTGAATTTAACTTGTCGGGTGTCGTCCATCTTGGTTTTCTCACATTTATTTTAATTTAAAAAAAGCTTCCTGCGATGACCCATGGCTGGAGTTGAACCAGCGATCACAGCATTACGAGTACGAAGTCTTAACCAACTGGGCTATCGAAGCCATCGAGGTTAAAGGAATTAAACATAGTCACTTACGTGTCACGAGCCCAGCTTTAAACAAACTATTTTTTCAAAAATTCAGATTATAAGAACGGGAATGTGTATCTTGTGATGTTAAATGACTTGTAGTAATTTTAAAAAAGTGTTTTTGCATTTGGATGTGCCATAATTAATTAATAATTTTATAATTTGTGCCTGCTATATGGCTGGATTAACGAGATCCTCATTGTCCCTACCTACTATTGGAAATTTCCACCAGAAACACAGTTCCAGAAGAATATGTTAGTTTTAAATAATGTGCAATTCAGATTTCCTTTGAATTAATGATTGGGATTTAAAGGGTTTGAACAGTATGCCCCTTCGCTGTTCGGTCGTTACATTTCCATATTCAAAACAAATTATTTTTTCGAATATATAAAATATAAGAACGGAATTGTGCCGTCTAGGGCCTTAGAAACTTGTTAATAATTTTTAAAAAATGACTTTGTAACTAGTTTTGCTGTAATTAATTTGTTTAATTTTATAATATGAGTGACGCTATCTCACTCAGTCCCATTGATTTTCTACAGCGTTCTCTTTTCCATCCCGTTTGCTACCTATGCGTAATTACAAAAGACGTTATCGCCCCAGGCAGACTTTCTATTTAGGCGGCGATTGTGTGTCATTCTCTGAAATCTGTACTCACGTTGCAGTTTTTGCTGGCTCGACTTTAAAATTTGGTTCTTAACAATTAACTACGTGCATAGAAAACAGGCTGGTTACTTTATTTTATATAGCGAAGTCATTTTTTGTACAATTTACACGCAGAACACAACTCGTTCTTTATGTTTACTTTAGAAACCTTTAACCCTTTTCAAATTTTATTTTTGTGTACGTGATTTGCGGTATATATAATTTTATGATTCATAAATTTGACCGTTGTAAAACGCCTGCCACAACTTGCACGGAAAACGCAACGGTTTTTGCAAAGCATGTTGTGACGAACAGCGATGAGTGGAATTTTAAAATATTGCCCATCGAACAGCGGAATAATTCTAGAACGAATCGAAGTTTTTATTTGTATAAAATGGCGGTCCGAACACGACGCTGCACAAAACCTGGATTTATAAGAAAACTGCATCTTGATTTCCATGGATTTGATTACGTCACGCCGAAGTCTTCTGTCTCACTCATCACAGTTGTTTTCTCTCTCTCGCATTTATTTAATTTAAAAAAGCTTTTGCGTCGGCCCCTAGTCGGATTTGAACCCTAGCCACATGTGAATAATTATTTTAAAACGCGAAATCCGCATAAATATATTACTATAAAAAATCGCGAAAAGTGTTGAGTAAATAAATGCAACGCATTGTAAAGCCGTAAAACTTTTAGTTATTGTACGTTTACAAGATGAGTCTTTTGACAAAGTGGAAGAACCAAACTATGCTATTGTAAATGTACAGATTTTTCACTGTCAATTTGTATATAACAACTTAATGTAAATTGGTATTTGGAACATTTTAACGAAAACAGCGACTTCTTTCGGCATAAACTGTTTCTTCTCACCACGGAACCCTATTTTATAAGTAAACGTCTGAAATTGTGTCATTATATCGATAAAAACTGCATTTTAGTTTAAAAAATTCCAGTATAAATGCAAACGGACGAAAATAAAAACGCAATTGACCACAAAGTAACATAATTTTGAATAAAAAAACACAATTTCGTTGGAAAAATGTTCTGTTTCACTTAAAATTTTACAAAAACTGACATCATGTCACTTAAAATTATACAAAAAACGACATTTTTATCCAATAAGCGATAAAAAAATACGCCGTCTCCCATAAATTTATACAAAAATCGACATCATGTCACATAAATTATACAAAAACTGCCATCATGTCACTTGAAATTATACAAAAACGACATTTTTACTCAATACACGACGAAAATCGACATCATGTTACATAAACTATGCATAATTTTGCAAATGTTTTACACTTTTTTCTCTAACTTGTTGCAATTTTAGTAAAATTTTAGAAAATCGACAGCATCTCCCATGAAAATTTATAAAAATCGGCATCTTGTCACATTAAATTCTGCAAAAACGACAAAAAACAATATTTTTATACAACTTTCATTGAAAAAATAGTAAAATTTTACGAAAATACGTCTGTGTTGACGACAAATAAAAATAAATTTGAATAGAAACACGCAAAAATTACGAAAAGACGTATGTGTTGACCCCCAAAGTAACAAAAATTTGAATAAAATCACGCAATCATACAGCATCTCACATAAATTTTCACAAAAATCGACATCATGTCACATAAATTATACAAAAACTGTCATCATATCACTTGAAATTATACAAAAAACGAAATTTTCATTCAATACACGATGAAAATTGAACAAAAATCACGCAGTCATACAGCATCTCACATAAATTTTCACAAAAATCGACATCATGTCATATAAATTATACAAAAACTGTCATCATGTCACTTGAAATTATACAAAAAACGACATTTTTACTAAACACACGACGAAAATTGAACAAAAATCACACAATTACACGCCATCTCACATAAATTTTTACAAAATTCGACATCATGTTACATAAACTATGCATAATTTTGCAAATGTTTTACACTTTTTATAAAATGCACCGCTCAAAATTAAAAGAAATACGAGCAATTTCATTGAAAAAAAGTTCGGCGCGTAATTCCGGAAGCAAATCAAAAATAGCATCCGCGTAATTTAATCAGTAGCACATATGTAAATTACATATCAAACTTCATATGTGATTAATTAAATCAATCCGCGAAAATTAATTAGATCAATCCGCGAAATTAATTAGATCAATCCGCGCAACCGCGAAATCCGCGAATAAATCCGCGAATTAAACCGCGAATCCGCGAATCAAATAAAAAGTGGAGGGGGTTTCTCGCCCCTTTCTACTCATATTTTATATCGACAATAATGTTCTTAACAATTATCGATAAACTTTCAAAATTTGCACAAGTATATCACCTGAAAGATCGAAACAACGTAACCATAGTTCGGAAAATAACAAAATTTATATCACAATATGGTACACCAATAAAAATTATTGGAGACGGAGAATTTAAGGGAATAATAATTCAAGAACTACTTGCTTTTCACAAAATTAATTTGCACATTACAACGCCTGGACATCATGAATCCAACAGTCCCATCGAAAGACTACATTCAACCCTGATAGAGCACTATCGATTATTAAAAAGTCGACATCCTAAGGAAGAACCTAAAACTTTAATGCGATATGCCATAATCGCATACAATAACACTATTCATACAAGCACCAAAATGACACCCCACGAATTACTTTTCGGACATACTATGTCACAGGATCCCTTTTCAGCTGATTTCGAACAACAACGAGTATGGTATTACACCGCTAATCACACTGAAAAAATGAAATATTTATATGAACAAATTAAAAGACAGCAACAGCAATTAAAAGAAAATTACATTTTAAAATTGAATGCAAAAGAAAATAGAAAACACTCCTACCAAGTTGCACAACAAGTTTTACTAAAAACCGATTCCCGAAGAGGAAAAGCCAAACCAAAATTTATCGGACCCTACGAAATTATATCTATAACGCCGCATCATGTATGCACACTTAAAAATAATAAAGGAACAAGACAGGCACATGTCAACAATTTACGGCCCTTTGTTACAGATTCCTCTGCTTTAGAATCTGCTACCCGCAGAACCAGGATTCACGAACCTCAAAAACAATCCAGGTCTTTACTTCAACAGGCTTGGTACAGCACAAATAAAAAAGGACCAATGGACCCTCATTAAGACTATCGATTGTTCACCTTTATTAATCGAATATGAAAAACTAAAAGACGGAAAAAGAATAGATCAAGCCTTAAATTCCCTTCAAAAGAATCAACATAAATTAGAAGAGATCACAATACGCCAAACGTCATTGATGACCCAAGCTATCGACAAGTACAATCAAACATTATTTAAATTAGAAACTAACCAGAAAATTCTTCAATTTCGACTTCTACAAATTGAATCAGCCATCAAAACTACAGCATTAAACGATATCGAAAATTATGCACTAATTAATTTCCATTCGGTACAACTTCAGTTGGCCACTTTATTGAATCTTCTGTTAGAAATTCTGGATACGCTTGAAGAAGCAATCACCTTCGCTAAATTAAATATTTTACACCCTTTTATCGTGGAACTTAAGGATCTACGATCTGAACTTGAATTTATCTCAAAACAACATATACTATACAGACTCCCATATGAACCTTTGATTGATCTTAATGAATACGATCATTTAATCGACGTAAAGGCATATAGAAAAGGAACTAATTTAGTCTTCATACTCGAAATACCTCTGAGTGCTAATGACAGTTACGACTACTATCAATTGATTCCCTTACCAATACCAAACAACAACACTTTCCACATGATAATTCCTTCAAAACCATACATCCTATTCAATAATAAATTCAGTGTAACAATTAATAATATGTGCACAAAAGTGAAACAAGGCCTCTATTTCTGTGAAAACGTTGATCAAGATTTAGAAAAAGACGAAAGATGTGCGGTTGACCTTCTTAATTTTAAGGAAACCACAGATTGTAAAATCTATAGATTTAAGTTAAATACAGTTAAAATGCATAAAATAAGTAATAATGCCTGGTTATTGATCACTCCTAAAGAATTAATATTCGATGTAAGTTGCAGTAATAATAGTCCTTACAAACAACCTCTTTTTGGAACTTATTTAATACAATTGCCGAAAGAATGCAAGGTAACCAATCATGAATATACCTTATCGACAAATAATTATAAGAATGAATTTATTCGAAATATTAATCTACCTTCTTTAAACATAACAATGTATACACTTAAAAATTACTTTCCAGAAACACCTACCATTGAATTAAAACAAATCGATTTAAATGATTTTCAGTCAATAAAAAATCAATTCACTCAATTATCTAAAGAAATTGTCCACAATGACTATGTACTGCCAACGCATTTCGGAATAAGCTCTTTAACACTTGTAGTTATATTTTTGTTTGCTTTTGTTATGTTTAGTATAATATTATATTGTAAACGTAACTGCCTCTTAGACAAGTTGACCAACATCATAAATAAATCGAATCCAAAAGAGATTCCTTTAGAACTGCAAAAACTGAAAAATCCTATTCCATAGATGATTTTCCAATCTCGGTCGGGAGGTGTTACGTATTAATTAAGTGCTTGCATAAACGCATTATCTGTCGACCGACACATGTGAGAACGCTGATAATGGGTTTATCTTGTCTTACGGATGTCCCACGTAATTGTTATCACTAGTTTAGTTGCATCGCAGACTTCGTGCATAAAACATTGTATTTTTGCTTTGTAACCCGTAAGGTAATAAATTGAATAAAAAAGATTTTTTTTTATTATCTTTCGTCAATCAATAAACATCTCTCGTGCAGCGTTATTTTATTATTACGATGGGTAGAGAGTTAGAACAACACGATTCTACTTTAGAGATTAGGGGAATGCAGAAAACGTGATCAACTACTGTAATGTTGGTTGTATAGCCCTGTTCATTTTCAATGATTCATTGTGTACTTCCCGCACTCAAATGAGGCCAGTAATGTTAACATTACATATATGGTTGTAAATAAATGTATTTTTAAAATCTTTCGAAATGCGTTTAAGGGTTTTTTAAAATTTCACCCTAAAAGTGTAAACTGAAAAGGGGTAAGGGGTTAAAATTATTAATTTTTTCGCTGTAGATCCATATCAGAATGAAATGCGGTAAGAAGGATTTTTCGAAACTCCATCCCTAAGGGCTGAAAATAGGTAAATTGCGTTTTCACGAATTCCTCAATATCTCTTAGACCTGATAAAACATCGACTTGGTGTTTGCTTGCAAAAGTTTCCAATAGAAATGTCTGCAAACGTATTTCAAGATTTTGCCCTAGTCAACCCATAAAGGTGCGAATTTGCATTTGTGGTGAATTATAGAACCCGTTGTATCTCCTGTGTTTGTTGAGTTAGTAGAACATTATTTACTGGCATTTAGACGTCTTTTTAAAATCTTGAGAAATATGTGTAAGGTTTTTTTTAAATATTACCCTTAAAGAAGAAAAGGGGGAAAATGAAAGGGGGGGGGGGGTTAAAATTAGAATTGAGTATCTTTATACTGCATCTAAACTACATACATATACAGGGTTATTCAATTTTGATGCTCAGCATTGGGATTTTGAAAACTGTAAGAGATACAGGGTTAGTTAAATTGGGCAAAAGTTGCAGATTCTAATGCTGAATAATATTTAAAAGAGAAATTGAACATAGACGCCTTAGTTTTTGAGTTATGTGCAGCAAACGGAAAGTTCAAATATGATTTTATATTTTCCTTTATTAACATAATTTTTGAGTTTGATCTTAACTTTCTTATTGTAAGTGCACACAAAAGATGGTTATGGGCCTATAGCATTATTACGAAGAGATTCCACCCTTCAATGATATAAGGTTTTCTACAATTATTTGTACCGGGTGGCCATAAATATCTGATATCACATTACCTTTGGAATAAACACCGCTTTATTAAAGTGATGAATCCAACTAAACTAAATGTCATTAATGTCATCACAAATAAAATTCCTATCTGTCAAAAATTATTACAGATTGCAATAAGTAATGGAATTAGAACAGGAGATGTTTTTAATCGAGTCGTAGGCTAAACTGCAGAATCCGGGGCACATTTCCCTCCTCTTATTGCATTTTATTACATTACATAAGGACCAATACTTAACGTAATTGAAATATAATGCTAACCAACATTTATAAGTAGCTAATTCCATGGCTACCGGGATCTCAGATATTTATGGCCACCTGGTATAAATAACCAATATAATTATGTGAGAAAGATTTTATTTGTTTTCCGATTAAACAATCACGGCCTACTACAAAAAACATCTTCACATATCTCAGTTATTTATGAAAATAAGGGTAGCACACCTTATATCAAGGGAAAGAGGAAAACAATCTCCTCTTAATTGTGTCATATCCCTCCTTGACGTGCCTTTAAAATAAGAAAGTTGATATCAATATTTTGAAAATTATGAAAACAAATCAACATCACATTTGAATTCCCCTTTAAAAAGTGTTCGAATAATGTGAAGTCAGTGTTGTTCTAAGTAACATAATAATGGATGTATAATAAAAACCAAAAAACACAAATTTTCGGTTTTTGAACATAACTCAAAAACTAAGGCGGGTAAGTTCAGTTTTTTAAAATTATTATTCAGCATTAGAAACTGCGGCTTTGCCCTATTTTAACCGACCCTGCATCTCTTGCCGTTTTCGTAATCCCAATGGTGATCGTCGAAACTGAATAACCCTGCATATAAAATTCAATGTATGTTTGTATGTCCAAAAATCCCGGTCACTTCCAGATGACGTAGATAACTACTTGATATTTTGTACAATTATAGACTTTAGGGACCCAATAGAAGAAAAACTTGTAAAAATGTCACCCTTAACACCGCCTAGGGGTGAAAAATTATAGTACTCATATCCAAACTTGCCGTAGTTATAAGTATTAAGAATCGGAAATCAGAAAATCATCCTCCAACCCCTTCGGAAATAAAAGTTGAAGTAAGGGAGTAAGATTACATTTATTACAGTTTATACCTTTTGGGATTTTAATAAAGGAAAACAAGTGAACACGAAATTGCCAAAATCATCTCCCAACCTCTTGGGGTACAAAATTCACTTACGTCACATAAGGATAATACCTCAGTGTTTGTTTATTAAAAAACATAATATCCAATGCGAAGAACGGGATTCTCGGCTAGTTGATAGTAAAATTGGAGTTGAAGCCATATTACTCAATACTGCTTGTGGTATCAACTTGCAATCCGATCAGAGCCGGATTAAGGATATGTGAGGCCCAGGGCTAAATTTTGTTAGAGGCCCCATTCCCATTTATGCAACGGGTACAAAGGGATCTTAATATAACCTTCCAATCTTTTCGAGGCCCCCGAAATTCGGTGGCCCGGGGCTGCAGCCCCCTTAGTCCCCCCTTTAATCCGGCTCTGAATCCGATTCTCTCTAACGAGTAGGCTAAATACCTTCAACTATGTTAGTTAGAAAGTTCACATCCCAGATACTGCCCTTCGTACTTTGCTTATGCAGTTTTGGCAATTTTTTTGAAAGCACAAAATTTTACTTTTGTGTAAAATATTTTCAGTGGCTTTTAAATGTTTAATTAAACTGTTGCAAAGTAGCAGTGACAAAATACATCATCTAAATCGTTCTACGTTACATAAAATGTCAAAATTTGTAGTATTCAATATCATAATATATGACGTAATTTACTTTCTGAGTGTCTCTCAATATTAATTTCATATTGTTGCCATGGGTAAAGAAAAAGAAAAAAAATTACCCCAATATGTTTAAACCACTACAAAGAAAGCAAATCATTACAACATTTTTTATATTCCAATATAATGTTCGGTGTCTGGCTAATTGAAATTATTATTTCCGTTAAACTTACAATAATACAGAAAAATACGTATTGAGTTATTCCTATATAAATCTTTTACTAAACTTAAAAGCATTCGTTTGCCCTACGCGAACTCAAATTTCGTGCTATTTATCGGTATGATAATTTGTGATACCTGCTATGGATTTGTAATAATACTACCAACCTATATGTTAAGCAGTTAACATTTTTAAAAGCTGTGTTTGGCAACCGCTTAAGCTCTTCAGTAAAGCGGGTTGTGTATGTAAAAAATTGTAAGAATCAGAGTGGCAAATACATTTGTCCGTGATAGTACATAAAAGTTAGCGAATTTAGAAAAAGTGGCGAAATACCCTAAAAACAGCATAAATTATATCACCCCACAGAAATGTTTTAGAGATTACCTTTGTCGTAACAAGAGTTTCATAAAGGTAAGCTGATTTTCCTGAAATTTTGCATGGGATCATAATTATATATTTTGAACAACTTTTTATGATATTTTGCCATATTTAGAGCAGAAAAGCTGTTTTACCTGAAAAAAGTGTGTTTAACTAACGCTCATGAGGGTTCATAAAGACCAATCCAACATTTTGACTCAGAATTTTAGCGACACGTGTAGTTTTGTCGCCAATTTATTTACACCCTATATTTGATTTGAAACTTTAAATCAAGCAAGCCTTGGCGATATATAAAAAATTTTGGGAAAATTTGAGTACATAATTTTACGAAACAGTTATTTTTCAGTTGTTTCCCAAGAAATAAAAAACTGTTTTATCAGACAAAGTTATTTATATGCTACATCATGCTTACTATGATAAAAAAAGTTGATTGAGATGAAAACTATTCACAAACATCAAAAAAGTTCTTGATAAATACCTATCAATCAATGTCAAAACGCCGTACACTAGTCAATAGCAAGACAAAGTCTTCATACTAGATTGAAAAGCAAACTTCAGCAGGACATATACTTAACATCCGATGACTCTGCAGTAGAAGATAATGTGTAGTGCCTAATTATTAACTAGATCAGTTCGTGCCTCAGTTGTATTTTTTCTGTTCTTATATCTGTTAGTGTAATTTGTTAATTGTGTATTAATCAACAAAGCTACGAATAGCAATTTGTTTGCTGAAGTGGCTGTAACTAATTTTTTCTTAATTATTTAAAGGTCTGTTATCAGTTATTTTTTATAATTATTAGAAACTTCTTCTATCATCTTTACTATTTACCGGCGTCGTGAAAATGCAATCTTGCACATCTCGACTCGCTTTAAACCTGCTCTGTGCTTCATCCAAATGATCTTATACAGCAGGGAGGAGCAACCCGTGGCCCGCCAAACTTTCTCCTGCGGTCCTTCAAAAATTTTACATTTTGACTTTTAAAAATTTCTACAGCGGTCCCGCAGCCTCAGTGTACCTTAGGCGTGTTAACTTAATTTTTACAAATGATGCCGACATTATAGATAGGCACTGGTACCATCATTTCTAAAAATTAAGCATCGGCTTCGTTTGACGCTACTCATATGTGCCGCAAACGCTGCAACGGCAAGCGGGTTAAAGTCAAAGCTCAAAGGGCATTTCAACTCCTTCAGAAACCCGAAAATATGCCCAGCATTTACAAAAATTAATAACGGAATTTGAATCGCGATTCAAAAAATTTAGATAAAAAAAGGCCGTTCTTAATTTTAACATATTTTCTTCGCCATTTAATATAGGAATGGAAACAGTTCCGGATGAGTTACAAATGGAATTAAGAAATAAATTTCAAAATGTTGAAATACATAATTTCTATCAAAATTGCATGAATTTAGAAAACTTCCCATGATTAGGCGCACGCGCAAAGCAAATAATGACACTTTTGAAAGCGCCTATGTTTGCGAAAAATTATTATCCGCAATGAAAATAATTAAAAGCGATCACCGATCGCGATTAAATGATGCACAGTTCGAAAGCTCAGTGCGAGTTGCTGTGTCGTCTATATCTGCAAATATAGACCAATTGATGGCAAAGTAGCCAGTCAAATTTCTCATTAAATAATCTTTTTCCACATATATCTTTCGCCGTTTTTTTAATAGTATTTCTATTAAGGAGCGTTTTATTTCTGTAATTTTTTATACTAGGTTTATGTTGTTAATAAAGAGATAATTCAGTGTTTGTATTATCATTAAGTTTCTCACATTTCTAAATTTGTAGCTGGCCCGTTGTAAAAAAAGGTTGCTCATCCCTGTTCTACAGCGTCTGCAAGCTTCCATTCTAAAATTTTCTCGTGGAACACAAATTACTGACACAACAAAGAATGGCTATGTTGAAGTGGGGCGGAGTACGACACATGGCTAGGAAATCCTTAGAAAAATGGACTAACCGTCGGGCAAATGGCAACCAAGAACATCTAAAACAAGTGTCGGAAGACCGCAAAAGAAGTGGCTAGATGATATTAAATAATACATAGGTGAAGAATGGCACAGAGTAGCCCAAGACAGAAAAGTGAAAAAAGAAACGGAGAGGATGTTTTGCATTGGGCTCAAAAAGGCTGAAGAAGAATAAGAAGATACCTTACTTGCTATACTTAGGACAGATATGCCCCTATAGTTGTGACAGTTGGTTTTATCTCTTGTTTTTGTTTATAAGCAAGATCGATTACCTTATGGAACATGTGTAGCTCCACCTTACTCATAGATTTTAGCATTTCAGCCTTAATATTATCATACCACGAAGCTTTGCTATTTTTTTAACTTCCTTATAGCTGCTGATACCTCTTATATCGTTATGGAACCAGGTTAATCTGATGTTCCCATACCGGGGTCATATCTTGTTAATGCTCTTTCTTTCTCTCTTTCCTAATCGTGCTCTCAATGATAAAAGGTTGTGACTTCATATGTTGTTAGTATTTTTTGAATAAATTTTTCCAGATTACGTATCTTATGTTTATATGTCTATAGTAGTGGAGAATTCGTCGCTGACGTGTTAAAAGTCGATCTCTTAATCCCTATTATGTCTCTATCCTTCATGAAATCTTGAAGGGTTCTTCCCATTTCATTATTATTTGTTATTCATCCATCGCTGCATTATTTCCATTTTTCTCTCTGATGCATGCCGCCGGAAAAGTGGTCCCATAACATTGCTGCACTGGTGTGACGCATGGGGCAATTTTATTTACGAAGGTCTGTACACACAACCAAATGTGACACTGCGATCTGTACTGTCGCCTGAAGTCAGGGAGTCCAACCGCTTTGCCAGTGGATGGAGGCTTCAAAAATGTCCATAAACATCTCCTTTAAGTATGTGTCTGCTTTATACCTTGCACGAGCCCTTCCATGGAATATATCCGTTGCCTAATTTGGCTTATAACAGCTCTAGCTTCACTGGTACGTAAACTCGTAGCTCTCATGTGTACAGTGCTCAATTTTCTGTTTGCAGGCCCCTTATTATTAGCATTTTTGAAGTTGTGACCCGGTTTTATAACTTTTTTAACCGTAACTACATTTGCACGTTTAGTTTTATAATCACATTTCGATGCACTGTGTACCGCACAAAACTTTGTCGAAAATGTTTTATTGTGTGCTCGCTAAAGGTAACATGTGAGCCTAACCGTTTGCTGGAACTGAAAAATGCCTCGAATCGTACTTAGTGTTATGTGAGACGCACTTTGCATGTGTGTTTATCATAAATTACTGCAAGTTAATTGCATATTATTAAGAATTTCATATATCTTACTTTCGAAACAAACTTATGTTCTAAATGTGACTATTTACAATGATCGATATAAACCATACGGCAAGGAAACCTGTTTCTGTTGTTGGTTTTCCTTCAATTGTAAAAATGTTGAACGTACAGGAGAATATCATAGCAATATATATAAGTTCCTTTTACTCCTCTCAGAACCACGGGGCCTCCATAACGTGTTGCCATCGGGTCCTGTTGCTAATGCTTTTACTTTTTATGAGCTACAGCAACCTTTTCGTTATTTTAAGTAGATTCTTTTAGGGTGAAGCCATATACGGTAAGTAAGTTTTTGTGATCCTTACCCATGACAACAATAGCTGAGAGTTTGAGCTAGTCACGGTTGTTATCGCATTTTGCTGAAGGGCGGCTCAATTGAAGCATAAATAAACACAAATGAAGCACAAACGAATGACCACATCTTAAAATTTGAGAGAGAGAGAGGGGGGGGGTCAGTGTAACGGAGCTGCAACAAAAACATGCACAAGGAACAGAAAGCAGGGTAGAGCATTCTACTCTCACACTTCTTTACCATAAGATAGAAGAGTACGATTAAATAAGTTCTTATTAATTAGAATTTATTATTTACAAGACCAAGTTTCAGCATTAACTCTAAACAATATTAATGCAGAACAACTACCTTCATTTAATGAGTCCAAAAAATTTACAATTTATAACTGTAGCACTTAGAAAACCTCAAAACTTGAAACACGTGTAACTTTGCAATCATTAAATTCACAACATACATATATTCATCACTTTTTGACTTAAAAAGACTTCCTCAATATGGTCTCAAGCTATGGTCATGAATGGCGGAGTGCCCTGTATGAGATCCCGCATGCAAAACTGATACCTCTGTACTGCTTTCTATTCAGAAACAGCAATTATAAGGGTTTTCTCTTGTATGAGTTCTCATATGTTTAACTAAGCTACTTTTATCTGTTGTTCTGTATTCACAGACAGAACAACCATAAGGCACTTCTCCAGTATGTTTCCTCATATGTCGAACTAAATCATATTTTCGTGTTGCTTTGTAGTCACAAACGGTACAACTATAAGGCGTTTCTCCTGTATGTGTCCTCATATGTCTAACTAAATCATCTTTCCGTGTTGTTTTGCATTCACAAACAGAGCAGATATACGGCTTTTCTCCTGTATGAGTCCTCATATGTGTAACTAGGTGACTATTTTGCTTTGCTTTGAATTTACAAATGGAGCAACTATAAGGCGTTTCTCCTGTATGTGTCCTCATATGTGTAATTAAAGCACTTTTTATAGTTGCTTTGTATTCACAAACGGAGCAACTATAAGGCTTTTCTCCTGTATGCGTTCTCATGTGTGTAACTAAATCATATTTCCGAGTTGCTTTGTATTCACAAACAGAGCAAGTATAAGGCGTTTCTCCTGTATGTATCCTCATATGTGTAACTAAATGACTTTTTCTGTTGCTTTGAATTCACAAACAGAGCAACGGTGAGGTTTCTCTCCTCTATGTGCCTTCATATGTGTAACTAAATGACTTTTTTGTGTTGCTCTGTATTTACAAACAGAGCAACTGTAAGGTTTTTCTACTGTATGTGTCCTCATATGTATACCTAAATCATATTTCCGTGTTGCTTTGTATTCACAAACAGAGCAGCTATAAGGCGTTTCTCCTGTATGTGTCCTCATATGTGTAACTAAAGCACTTTTTACAGTTGCTTTATAGTCACAAACAGGGCACCTATAAGGTGTTTCCCCTGTGTGTGTCCTCATATGTGTAACTAAAGCACTTTTTACAGTTGCTTTATACTCACAAACACAGCAACGATAAGGTTTTTCTCCTGTATGTGTCCTCATATGTTTAACTAAATCATAGTTCCTTTTTGCTTTGTACACACAAACAGAGCAACTATAAGGACTTTCTCCTGTATGTGTCCTCATATGTGTAAGTAAATGATATTTCCGCCTTGCTCTGTATTCACAAAAAGAGCAACTATAGGGTTTCTCTTCTGTGTGAGTTGCCGTATGTTTAATTAAACTACTTGTTTCTGTGGTGCTGTATTCACAGGCAGGGCAAATATAAGGCGTTTCTTCTGTATGAGTCCGCATATCCGTAACTAAACTACTTTTATGTATTGTTTTACATCCACAAACACAGCAACTATAGGGTGTTTCTTTTGAATGAGTGCTCGTATGTTCAACTAAATTAGTGCTTTCGATGCTTTCTTGCTTGATATATAGCTTTTCAAAATATTCATTGTATTCCATGTTCTGCGAAATGCACGTTGCTGTTCCTGTAGAACTGGATTTACTATCTGTAGTTTCTTGTTTGACGTCCATTATGTTTGCTTAAATGAGAGACTTCTTTTTAATTTTATGTGAGCCAACAGAGGTTAAACATCTTCGCACCTACAACAAAAGGAGATTGTCATTAATCTATGATAAAAATAGCAACTTGACAGCATTGCGCAGCAACGTTTTTATTTGTAAATTTTAATAGGTTTCATTTTCATATTTTGTTATCGTGCTACAAAAATGAAATTCGGATTATGTATAGAACCCCGAAGGACTAACAAATCAAAATGTTAATATTTGCTGTTTCTGTTGTACAATAAAAGACACTTTTTATTATTATCAGCCTACATGATTGCGTTCAATTTTATAATTAGATTTGTGCTGAATTTCGATGTTTAACTCTAAAAGAAGCGCTGCAGCTTGCACAGGTTGATGAAAAAACTAAAAAGAAAAATATTTATCAAAGACGATCTCTTAAAAACCGTATTCGGGAAATGCACCTCCCAACATTTCACCGAAATGCAATTTATTGCTCCAACAATTCACCGCAATAAAATATAATCATTTTCATTTTTATTTTTAATATTAACGATAAACTAGGGGTACTCAATTCCTTGAAAATGGATAAGTAACTTGTGAAAAACAAAGTAATTATCATAAGTACGTATCTATTGAGAGAACATTAAAAGCAAAAGAGCATGTTAACTCAACGTATAAACTATATCAGAGGCGCAACTCTTTTGCAAGGGAAGAGATAGAAGAGCACGGTAACTTAACGTGTAAATTCTCGCCTTTCTCCTTCCAATAGTTAGAAGAGTTTCACCTCAGGCGTGGTTTACACTTCTGCTTTTCCGCCTGATGAAGCCCCTTACGAAAGTGGGCGAAACGTTGTTTGTTCCTTAATGACAATGGCCGTGAAAGCCTCCGAGTTCAACATTAAAACACTTATACACAATCTATTAAATATTAATTACATTGCAAGAATTTATAGGTACTCGAACTCTTGAAAGCGGATTAAGTAATTAGTAAACAATAACTTAAAGTAAATATCTTAAGTATGACTATTAAAATGACGTTAAAATATCTTATTTCATTTCTAATCCCTGGCAAAAACGTATTACCCAACAAAAGAATTTGTCTACTCCTACTTTAAAATAGTAATCTTGTTGTTTATTTTCAATTACAGAATCATTACATTCTGTAATAATGTGTGAGAATATTCTAAGTAATTTACAAAATAACACTTATTAGCATAAGGATTTTAACCTTCGTTTTAAAATTGTATACCTCTTGTAGTGATGTTCAGACAAATGTTTAGAGTTTCTATAGGTTTTTGGTTTATGTAGCAGATCTATCATGTCTTGCTTAAACCAAGAAAAAACAGATTTTTTATTGCACATATTATATTGTATGTTCTCAATAAAAGATAGTTTCCAATAATGTGTAACACATTTCTTTATTTCTATTAAAGAATTTGCGATTTCACGTAAAGCCACTGGAAAATTTGGACCTCCCTCATAGTTACAAGCACAAACTCCTAAATAACGCCAATAAAGTATAACGAACAACTTCCAAGAATGGACCATGTCTTTGTTGAGATAGAAGAACTCAAAGTTTCACCCACTTTACGAAGAGTATCGCCTCTGGGGTGGTTGACACATTGAATTACCGTGCTCTTCTATCCCTTACCCTTGCAAAAGTTTCCCTCTGTCATGGTTTACCCGTTGAGTTACCTTGTTCTTTAGCTTCTACCCTTATGAAGGTGGGCGAAAGTTGAGTTCTTTTATCTCAACTATGACACGATTCAATCCTAGAAGTCGTTCATTATATTATGGCAATGACAGTAGAATTATCCGAAATCATACAATAAAGTAAGTACAGATTTGAATGGTGATACCACACTACATTTTTTAGAAAATCTGATACACGTAAGCCACTGAATTCTATTATTAAATAATAAAAGATTTTTGGAAAATAGGGTGATACATAACCTATTTGTTTAACATATGTAAAATATCTAATTTTGATCAAAAATTTATGTCAAATCGGTCTCTTAGCAAGCATATACAGAAACACTAATAAGTTTAGTCATTTAGCAGCAAGACAATCTCAAATACTATAGGGTAAATTTCGCGGATTTGTAAATCAAATTGCGCATGCGTCCGACACCCCTGAACAGATTTAATTTGTATCACGTCAAAAGTACAGGATTGCTGTTTCATTTAATAATACAGTTCAGTGATGCCAGAACACTCGGCTTGGAATGCGATACGCTCCGTGGCGAAGTTGTTTTGACCAGCTGTCGCGTAGAGGCTCAAATCTTCTGCTGTTCTTGCAGTTACTTATTTATCGGTCTGTGTCTGTATTTCGATGCTCTGTGCCCGATGTTGCGGCAACGATAACGCTTAAATACCCATGTACTTCAGATTGCCGACCACGTCAAAGAATCCGCGCAGATGTTCTCGAACAACGAACATCATCGCCGTCGCGCTTCCGTTGTACCACCAACTGTTTCAACAGCATCGCCTTTCTACAGGCCCCCTAGACTAGTAGATTAATTCGAGTTTTAGCCACGTTTTAGCGCAGTTTTGCGACACTTTCCAATGCGACATTTTCGGATTCGAGCTTTGGTTTGACGTTCGGCACGTCCACAAAACACCAGGCATAATTTTTCACTAGCAAGGCTTCCAGGTCTCATAGTTTTCTTTATTGGGGGATAAAAATCTCGCAATGTATTATGTATATTTGTCATATTTTTATGTAATTGTGGAAACAAATAAAATTATTATTATTATTATTATATAATCATGTCAATGTCATATTAATTGAACGAGGCCTTGTTGCCTTATTTTAGTTTCTAATATTTCGAATTAATCAACTAATTTAATGTTTACCAGACTGACATATTATTTTAATAAAAAAAACTACTTCCAATACGCTTTCTACAACTAATTTAATCGCCAAAACGGAGCTAAAGTAAAACATGGTGAAAGTAATAATTGACAACAAAAATAGCCATTCAGACGGAATTTGGCAATTTAGAATTTGTAAATCGTTTTGCTTTTAAGATGGGTGGCCATCTATCTACCTTAAAGATTTTAAAACAAGAATATTTGAAAACATCAGTTTTAAGTAAACATCGTAAAAGCAATTTATTTTTTGATCATAACTTTAAGAAAGATTTGAAACGACTTATTTAGCAATATAATTTGAAAATTATTTTCTTATCATACACAGACTATTAATTGACGCTGAAACGAGCCTCGGTCAGCCCTCGCCTGTAATGTTTGTTTTCACATTTAAAGATATAAGCCAAGGTGTATTTTTCTGCGTTTTATTATTGTAATTAAAGTTAAGATTGTATTTAGTATAATTGATGTTCGCAAAGCCGGTAGGGCGCTGGACCTGATTAGTGACGTGGAATTCGCACGTGCAGCAAGAACGCACGTCCAAGCCTACTCGCGGGATGAGGGGAGTTTTGACGCATGCAGATTTAACAAGAGTCAATTGAGGGCTGCAAATATTTGCGACTCCCAAGTGCATTGTGCAAGTGGCCTTCAGGCGAAATAATTAGAAGCAGTCTATATAGGCCCTGTAGCGAATAATAGCTGCATACATGTAAAAAGTGCAGTGAATAAAAGTTTGGGAATACGCAAACGCAATCTACGCAGTGTACAGTTAAATACACCATTCGTGCCATAATTAAAGGTACATTTAAAGCGTCCATTTCGAGATGCTAATTTATACCGCACCCAAAGGTGCCTTCGTTACGAAGCCGTGACGTCAGATGCCCGTCAGTCAACATTTAGCAGCAATGGGGGCTTCACCGAGCAGTCCGTGTGAGAATCCCAGTATCACACGTTGTGTCGTCCAGGGTCAATAAAGGAATCTAAGACGTGCTGAATTCCAGGGTACGCAGTAACCAATTCCAGGTAAAATTTTTGCAATTCACGCTACTACAAATTGTGTTCAATTGCGATAAATCTTTGCAAGTCTGCAATATGTACTTAGGTGCAATTCGCACCCGTTTTGAATATACGCAAGCGCGATCAGGGTTGGCATTAAGCTAGAACCTTATTTAGACATTTTTGACATTTCTGTTTTTTAAAGACAATTATTTCAACGTTATTTTAGATAATACTTTACGTTGTCCATGTATGTTTGCAACCTGCGTGCGATAGGCCCAAGCTATATGCTATATCGCACGTATGTTTGAGTATTTAATCCTATCTTCTTTTATTTTTGTTTGTTTGTGTTTCTGCCTGTATTTTGAAGTTAATCGATTGATGTAAACAAATTTGCTTTCCTTATGTATTGTTTGACGTCAGCTTAAGTCCGACTACAGGGGAAACCAGATTCCTGTTTTGGCAGAGAGTAATCTTTCATAAGCCGCAAACTAAGAAATATAAAAGGATTTCATTACACTGAGCTAGCAAAGGGATAAAAAGGGCAAATAATTATTTAAATATTAGGACTTATTTTCAACATACGTTAACATTTAGAATTCAAAGGAGGCCGCACTACATTATAGAAAATTGTCAAATCAATGGGTTATAAGCATAAATAGGTGAGTAAATTGGCACAAGATAGTATGTGAGCAGAAACATGTAAGTAAAATTATATTTTTAACAATTTTCGTCATTGAAACTGGCATTTGTGAGAAAAGTTTCTCATCGCTCTTATCTACGCACAGCTACAGTGAGCGAAAAAAAGCATTGGTCAGTTTCAATATCTAATAAAAACCCATACACTTCACCTATGGAATCAATGATAATTTATTCATAAATCGGAAACTTGGGAGTTTTGTTTCAATGTTTGACATCCTCCGAAAGTGACAGTTTGGTGTGCTGTTGCACCGTCAAAGATTGTCGGGGCTCATTTTTTCGAGGAAATTGGTGAAACGGTAACGGTTACATCTCAAAGACATTACATGCTTTAAAGATCTTTTTATTGCAAATAGAAGAGGAGATAGTAAATGAATATTGGTTTCAACAGGACGGTGCTACAAATTACACCGCAAGAATTAATACGAATCTCCTACGACAATCGTTTCCAAATAAACTCATTTCTTGCTATGGTGACCTTCATTAGCCCTCGAGATCGCAGGACATAACCCCACTCCTGATTTTTTCTTTGGGATTACTTGAAGAGCAGAGTATTTACAAGAAAGATAAGAAATCTGGAAAAGCTTAAAATGTTTATTCGGGAAAATATTGAAGCTATACTGCAGGATATGCGGCAACGTGTGATGAGAGATTTCGGCCACCGTTTAAAGGAGTGCATTTAACAAGAGGGGAGTCATTTAACCGACAGCATTTTTCATAAGTGAATCTCCCATTCTTAGTCTTTAAGAAATAGTTCTGATTAACTGTGTAATTTAAGCAAATAAATTGTTATTACAAATTGAAACTGACCAATGCTTTTTGGCGCTCACTGTATAAACCAGTTTTCTTTTAAAAGCAAAAAAGAAAAATAACGAAATGTAGAATTTTTCTCGTTCCGGCAATGCACAATTTTTACAAGCTTACATTAACAAAGTTTCTGAGCAAAATGAACGAAGATATTATGATCAAGAAGGTCATGACCACGACTAAATTATTTTGTTATGAAGACAGAATACAACGTATACAATAATAAATAATAATACATTTTTAGGTTAATTTATATTTCCAACGCCGCTTGTTTGTTGAAATTATTCAATAGATAACTTGCTAAAAATGTCCTCTTTGGTTTATTGTGAATTATGTTAATTAATGTACAGACGTTGGCAGTGGCATGTCCAGAATCAACAATTATGGGTTCCCGGTGGCGAAGAGCCGGTTTATACATCATCCCCAAGAAATATTGTGACAACTCCGCCCCGTTTCAAGTTCTGGCGGGATTAACCCGGATTGAAAAAGAAATTGTGGCGCTCTAGGCAAACAACACCTTGTATTTAATTAGATACCCCTTGACGTATTGTCCCACCCCCTTGTCGCGACTGCGACTAGACGAGCAATCCCTTGTTACAGAACACTGGAGTGCGTAGTTTTTCGGGTAATCAAAACATCCGATTTGAGGCCCCTCGAGAGGATTTTTACTTTTCCATTTCAGTCAACTACGACCTGGCTTCCTTGGGGCGGCGCGAGCTTGCTCTGGTCATAAGTACCGTTTTATTATTTGGGGTCCTGTCACTGGAATGTAGGAATGTACTAATTTTGTGTTATTAAAACAACTCAATTATTCATAATGTGCTTATCATTTCTAATTAGGTACTTAATTTTTTTTTAAATACCCAGTTGCTTTACAAATGTAAGTTTTATGTATTGTTAAGCGAGATTGACAGTACTTTTGGGTATGTTACAAAGGTAACACATTAATAGGCACTTTTTATTTAGAAGTGAAGACTTAATTTTATTTTTAATTAAACAAGTTCTAAATTTATTGTAAACAACAGATAAGTATATGTTGTTCTAGTAAAATTTAATACACCGCTTACAACAGGGCAAAGTTAATAACATTATTCCACATAATTGCAAAATAATCAAAAGTAAAAACGTTTCATAATAGTAACATTACTGCAAACAGCAATACCTACATTTCTTTCATTCATACTATTTATTGGAGCAATAATGGTTTTGCTTCATATTATTTTGTTTTATAGTAAGGTACATTCAAAATAGTAATAACTAGCAACCAGTGAGACAAATGTCTCATTTAAAAAAACAAAAAAGACCGTTTTGCAAATAGAACGCGTATTCACCACAAGTACGTATATGACGTCATTGTTGGTAGCAAACTACCAGTCGCATTCGCCTTGATAAAATTTGCCTAGAATCTAACCTAAAAGGTTAGGATTAGGATAATTAAGATAATAATTAGTGTTAGCACAGTGTATATAGACTGTGGTGTTAGAGACTGAAATTCGGTTCCTGACCTGACATGACCATTCCAAACATATAACTTTAATAACTTTTTTCTCTATCTCTTATGGTTTGGCTGCTGAAACAGCGTCCCGGACAAGTCTATTAGATAAAGGATGGCAAATAACTCCATTTAAAAGGCTTACCATGTGTAAATTTACATGTTTGGCTATTTTAGATACTCACGATTGATAAAAAATTCTAATTTTAATTGTTGGTAGTGATGCAACCTAAAAAAAAACCGTTCGTTTTTTTTAAAAAAAACCTGTTTTTTTTGTAAAAAAAACCAAGCGGTCTGGTTTTTTATTTAAATGCGTTTTTTTTCAGAATTAAAGTGTAGTGAATAACAACAAGTAATTTGTTTGTAAAAACAAAAAACAGATATTTTTAAATAAAAATAATACATTTCGTAGGTAAAGTGAATTATAGAATTTATAATAACCAAAAAAAAAGCAAATATTTCTAAAAAAAATAGAAACAGCCAAAGTGGATATACAGGGTGTTAGGGAAGTCGACTGAAAAATTTCTAGGGGTGAATCCCTGGCCCAAAATATGATGATTTAACTCAACTTACCTATATACAAAGTTGCTTAGTTTAGCCGCTAGAGGGCTTTAAAGATGATTAGCTTTTTTAATTTTTTCAAATAAGTCGAAAAATTGTTGATGAATTTTATTCATTTTTTGGCCATGCGTTTTTACCAGTAAACTTAAGCATTTTGTGGCATAAACCCTAATTTCAAAAATTACAGGGTATTTAAAAACTTTGTCACAATTAATTATCCATCTAATTTTTTTTATGGATAGCTACATTGATTTATAGGCTATTTCCTCTCTTAAAAAAATTTAGTTGGGTAAACGGTTTAGCCACAAAAAATATTTTCTAAATCCCTACAAGGCTGAATCAGTAATTTTAACTTAGCATTAGGCTTTTGTAGAGATTTAGAAAATATTTTTTTGTGGCTAAACAGTTGACCCAACTAAAAATTTTTTAAGAGAGTGAATAGCTTCTACATTAAAGTAACTGTCCAGAAAAAAAATTGGTAGTGATTATACAGGGGGTTAAAACATTTAAAAAAGCTAGTCGCTTTAAATAATTGGGGACCTGCGTTCGAAGAAATAATGGGTAATAATGTGGTTGTCTAATGCGTGATGCTCATCACATCACCACGTGTCATGAATTTGACACGCGACAGCCGGGTGTGAGAGCGAGAATATGGAAGCTCTGACCTTCCGCCTTTTAGGACAAGCTCCTTCATGAGGTGTTAGTGCCTCACCATTATTATTAATAATAATTTATAAGCCCTCTAGCGGCTAAACTAAGCAACTTTGTATATAGGTAAGTTGAGTTAAATCATCATATTTTGGGACAAGGATTCACCCCTAGAAATTTTTCCGTCGACTTCCCTAACGCCCTGTAGAAATTATAATAATGCAGAAATTACTCTCTAACAGACATGGCTGACTCCTCAACTGACTCGGAGTCAGTATCCATGCAGTTTACGTCGCCCATGTCACTGTCTGATGAATCGCTAACGTAACTTGATTCGTCGATCAGGTCGACAGTTTCAGACCTGAGTCCAGCTTAAAGCAACTTCCAATAGGGGTGTATACCTACCAAAACATGCCGCCAATTACAAAAATGAATAAAAAACAAAAAAAAACAAAAAAAACCGTTTTTTTCTGTTTTTTTTCTAGGTTTTTTATTCGATTTAAAAAAAACGCGTTTTTTTACATCACTAATTGTTGGTGTGCTGTTGAAACAGTAGTAAACCTTAATCAGATCAAGAATATTACTATATCGACAAACAATTTTTACTTTAACCTTCCAGTGATGGCATCCGGTGTCACAGACCTAATTTTGCCAATAATTCTGAAATATTCTGGAAGAGGAAGCTGTACAGTTCAGTAGCTCTGAGACATGTGCTATAAAACCTTTACGTGGTTATTGTTGTAAGCTATGACGTTTCTGAGTAAAAAAACTAAGTGCTACCAGAGTTGGCGTGCCACTGCTCCTGCAATACAAATATTTGCTCTTGAACGTTGTTGTTTTAACATGATTTTGAACATTATTTTTATATATTAGCACACTTGCAATGTAGTATGAGAAAGTAAGTATGTAAGAAAGATTACTGCAGTGATGAAGATTATATCGAAAAATATAGCAAGAGCATTAAATGAAGTTCGCATCAATATTTCAAGTCTTAATTTTAATGGGGAAAATAAGATGACGAAGTGGAGAAACATCAGATGTTGGGTTTAAGGTTATAAAAAATCATAAGACTAAATTTCACTGCCAAAATACGGTATATTTCTATGCCTACAACAAACTGCTCAAATTTGTTCCAATTGCATCAAGATTGCCGAAAAACACTACCTTAATATATTTGCAATACCTCATAAATATTATATACCATTCTTGAAATGTTTCACTCATTTTTCTCTTGTCTCGCACAACGCTGTTGTTTATGTTAACTTTACTACGATTTTAGTTTTATAGTAGATAATCAACAATAAACCGGGTGTCCATTCTCAAAATGGAATATAAAAATTCCACATGTATGAACATTTTTACTAATTCATGCTAGCTAATTTGACTCACAAGAAAAGTAATGTTATAAATAGAAAGATACAATTATTGCGCATCAAATACTAATTTAATAATATTTACTGACGCAGTACAGAAATAATGGTGAAATAAAAATCGAATGCACAATGTTAATTACTTATGTTCGACTTTGACGGTAAACACCTGATATACATTTTTTATTTTTACTTTACCTACTTTTCAAATAATGCTAACGAGATCTTTCAATCAAATATTCAGAAAAGAATAAACAATCACAGAGAGCTACCTACTATATCGGCTGCTATCAACAGAACACAATCTGTGGTATTAGAGCCACTACTCGTGTATAAAATTACTGTGCCACTACTGCAAGGTTAATATTTTTTTAAATAAATCTCTAATTATTAAGCATACCTAAAGAGCCTATAAGTTGTTTTTGTTTATTGTTACTTAAAATTCAATCTTTAAACTGCAAGGAAAAAACATTTCCAACGAAAGATACACGTGGATAAATATATGCAGCATCGAAGCGATAAGTACTCTAAATCGGCAATAACTATACAACGGTTGAGAAAGTACGTTACTTATCTAAGTAATTAACCGGTTATTTTATGAATTACAATCAGCCCTGTTCATACACAGCATCAGAAAATACAAGAACAGGTAGACCGCCACGCGGCACATAGCTGTTTTGTGCCATCCTTCCCTTTACGTTGCATGGCACACCAATCGTGCCGCAGTTTTGTAACATCAGTTTTGTTGCATAACATTGTGTTCATGCCACAGAATCCATATATTTATAGGAACATTTCAAATAGGTGGTCTGCTGGAGCAGAATGTGTAACTAATCCTTTAATGCAGTAGTATATGGCCTGTTATACTAAAATACATTTAGTTACTAATAAACGTAAATCAAGTAGTGGCCTGAAGAACAAATTTGTTTTTCATTAAACGGCGATTGTGTTAACATGTATACATTTCCGATAAGTATGAGTATCTCTTCTTATATTCAAGTGGCAATTATTTAGGTATATGCTTACCTGAAACCTGTGACGTAAATCTGCAGAATTACACACAACACCTCGTTACTATTGTGTCCGATGCCTGCTAGTTTTGCCAAAGTTCTGCAAGAAGAGGATATTCATATTACAAATGCTTTTAATCAGTTGCCTTCTAAAATATTGGCATTTACAGATACTGTACCAATACATAGTAAACATACCGAATGAGTTCAAAACGCAGAGGGTTTGAGAATTGTACGGAATTTACCAGAAGCAGACGAATCACCAGTAAACGCAAAATTTTGCACATTTTCCAAAAGATATGTTCTTAAATTACTTAATCAAATTGTTGTACCGACATATTCGATTAACAATTTGCGTTTTAAATTATACAAACGCCTAATATCAACAACTGCATTAAAACAACAATCAGAACTAGTACTTCAATTGAAATAAAAACAACGTCGCCATTTTAAATCACTTGTTGTCTAACATTGATCCACTCCAGTGCAAATGACCTATACCATAAAAGTAAAAAAAATAAAGTAGTCACATTATGAAATTAATTTTAGGATGTTTTCAAAAACTATAGCAACAAAATAGCTATTTATATTTATGTTGCATGTACGAAATAAAAAGACCTTTTTGGACGATCCGCAGTTTATGACCAAGCGAGCGCAGCGAACGAGTTACATAAATAAATCAAGTCTAATTAAAGTCCGTTTTTGTACGAGTTACATAAATAATTTTTGTCCGAGAAAGTCACGATCATACCAAAACATGGCAATGTGTATTTTGAATTCGACCAATAGAAGCACAGCGTTAGTTTTTGTGGCTATGGTTAACATTACAGGAACGGCTAAAGTTGGGACGGCGTACCAACATTGCCAGTTCGTGCACTGATGAATAAAGCGGGAAACTTAAACTTTCAAAGTAATATGTTTCAAATTATGATACGTATATTAACCCAAAAATTTACCGTAACAGCAACTGTTATGATTACGCATAAATGCTCCAAAATTTAGTAAATTATCTTTCCTTAATTTTATTTTAGAGAAGCCAAATGCCAATATTCATTTGTTAAATTAATAAAAATCAGGTTATTTATACATTTTATATTTTTTATTACAAAAATTTAGATATAATATAATTATTAATTTAAATAATTATTAATGTAAATATTAAAAGATAATACAAACTATTTTTTTTTCTAATTATTTACTCATATAAATAATCATTTCCAGGACCCTTAGATATAATTTCTGAATGCGTGCCATGTAAATTTTCTGTAATTAGCCGAGTTTCTTCAATATTGCGTTTCCGACTACAGTTTCTGATCATATTTTGTTTACGTGTTGAATGAAAAGAAACCTGTTTTCGAATCTTCTTATTAACGGGCTATCCAACATACTCTGTTTTCAAATCAAAGTTTTTTTATTTTCATTTCACTAATGGATTCAGTACTTTTTAAAAAATGTGGAACTATATTTATTGCCATTGACAGCACACATGGACTTACTGCCTATGATTTTGAACTCACTACCATTTTAAGTGTAGATGAGTTTAATGACGGGATGCCCTTAGCATTTATGTTTTCTAACAGGAAACATTCTTATATCAATCAAGTTTTCTTTCAGAAAATAAGAGATAACGTGGACATTAGAAAAAATGACACTTTTATGTCAGATATAACAAATGTATCTTATAACTTATGGGAAATATAATGGGTCGACCACATAAACAGCTTTATTGTTCTTGGCACATAGATCGTGCGTGGCAGTCAAATTTGTCAAAAATTAATAATGCTGAGAAGAGGGAATGGGTTTATAAAACTTTAAATATTTACAGACACTTTGGATCTGCAGAAATTTCAAGTTTTTGGATATTCTGAAAAATGAATCAACATTAAAGTTTCGTCAATATTATTTCATTAATTATGATGCAACTTGTTTTGAAAAATGGGCCTATTGTTTTCGAGTTGGAGCAATTGCCAATACAAATATGCATCTCGATAGTATGCATATATATATATGTAGGATATCTACAGCTGTCGCTGTCTTCCTTCTCTCAACCATTTTCTCCATTGATCTCTATCCTGCCACTCTCCTTCTTCCAGGTCTCTTCTTTCCATCGCCTCATCTATTCGTCCCTCCATGACCTTCGAGGCCTACTTCTCTTTTTTCTTCCTATAGGGCTCCAATCTGTTACTCTCGCTATCCACCTGTTTCATAAAACACTAAAATATTATTATTTACAAAGTAAAAAAATTAAACGTTTAGACAAGATACTTCATGTTTTGATGGAGTTTTTAAAAAATAAAAAATAGAAAGAATTATGAAACTAACAAAATAGGATACTTCAGAACTAGTGAAAAATATCCATGCAAGACATTGTGTAGCAATATTCACCAAGTTTACTGAGAACGTAATAGAAGACAACAAAGTTTATACCATTAAATGTGATTCTAGTGAAAACACATATTTAATTACAAAAAATCTTTTCTACGGTAATGTATGCTGCCCAATAAAATGCTTTATTTGCTCCATATGTTTGCATTCCTTTAGCTGCACTTGTGTGGATTTCAATATAAGAACTTTAATCTATAAACATATACATTATATTGCATCTAATTACCCAAACTCAGCTCCTGGTAGCACAAATATAATAGCAGGAAATAGTAGTAATGAAGTTAACAATGTTATTCAAAATTTAGCAACATTTTCAAGAAATAATGCTACACTTTTGGAAGAAATAAGTTCTGGAGCTTTAAGTTTAGTTCAAAATATAAAAACCAAAGAGTATTCAACCGAACAATTAAAACTAATTTTAGATAATATAAAAAGTGCTGAATCCATTAGTGAAATGGAAATAAAAAACTTTGATTTGAAAGCAGAGTATGTTGGAGAGCCAGCTAATAAGAAAATTCGAAAACCGGCCTCTTTTCATTCAACACGTAAACAAAATAGGAACAGAAACTGTAGCCGGAAACGCAATATTGAAGAAACTCGGCTAATTACAGAAACTTTATATGGCACGCATTCAGAAATTTTATCAAAGGATACTGGAAATGATCATTTATAAGTGAATAATTAGGAAAAAAATATTTTGTATTATCTTTTAATATTTACATTAATAATTATTTAAATTAATAATTATATTATATCTAAAATTTTGTTAATAAAAAATGTAAAATGTTTAAATAAACTGATTTTTATTAATTTAACAAATAAATGTTGGCATTTGGCTTCTCTAAAAGAAAATTAAAGTAAATATAATTTAGTAAATTTTGGAGAATTTATGCGTAATCATAACAGTTGCTATTACGGTAAATTTTTGAGTTAGTATACGTATCATTGTAATTTGAAACATATTAGTTTGAAAGTTTTAGTTTCCCGCTTTATCAATCAGTGCACGAACTGGCAACGTTGGTACGCCATCCTAATTTTAGCCGTTCCTGATTATTACTACCTGAAAAGTAAAAGTTGCTTGTACGAAAAAGTAGGTGTATTCACTGCCGAAGGGTATAGCTTTTCGATGCAGTAGTACAAAAAAAAAGTCTGTATTAAGTGCGTGAAATGAGTTTTTACTGTGCATGAGCATGACACTTTTAACCGAGACCGTTAGGTTCAGGTACAAACAAAACTCGAATGCGCCAAAGGACGCCTATTAGACCCGCAGAATACAAACAATATGTTTTCTACCACCACCAAGAAAGAATATCAATATTGTTTCACGCCCTATTGCGCAAAATCCTTTTTCTTACTTTAGCAATGGTAATGTAAAATAAATAATCTGTTTTTGTCAGGTTAGAAGAAGGCAAACTCCACATATCGATAGCGGTGCGTAAACGTCAACTTTTTTTGAGGGTTTTAGAAAAATTATTATTTATTTATTTATAGTTCGTTGTTCATTTAACAAACCAAACAGTATAACAATATACAAGTTATCATGTGGTTTTTTGATTTTTTTTCGGTTTTCAGGTTTTTCTGTCGTTTCGATTTTTTTATTTTAGAGTCTTCTGGTACTCGAAGTGTATGTACAGGGGATCCCAAAATGCACTGACGGTTTTCAAAATCAAATAACTTTTAAACAGATTAACCAATTCCAACGTTTGAAGGATCTTATTAAGGAAGCATGGGAGTTTTGTTGACAGTTGTCAAAATAATTGTCATGAACAATTATACCACCAACCAACTCATCTTTTGTATAACACATTACTTGAGAACAATTTCGATTGTCGCGTCTCAGCGAGCATTTCGGAATGAATTCCAACTTCGGGAGGCTACTTCACGCAACACCATTTTGCCGTGGAATGAGAAATGGCAAGTTGTGGGCAACATCAATAACAAACGATCGACTGGAAGACCTCGAAGTGTTTTCAATCCTGAAAACGTTGAGCGAGTACGAGTTTCCTTTGCGATGAGTTCGGAACGTTTCCCCAGACAACAGGGTTCCTCATTAGATTTGAAAAAGTAAAGTGTTCATTGGATTCTTAAGAGTATGAAAATCCATCTATATAAATCACCTCTTGTCCGAAATTAGAACGATTCCAGCTGACATGTTAGGTAGAGTAATGAGTGATTTGGTACGTTGTGTGCGTTGATGAGGAAGGCAACCACCTGACCATTTAAATTTTCAAGTAAAAAAACTCCCTCCGCTTTTAGATGTAAATTTTGCTTTTGCAATAAGTATATAAAACTAATAAAAAGTTATTTAATTTTCAAAACCATCAGTACATTTTGGGACTCCCTGTATTTGTGTATTTAAATATCTATTCCCTTTTGTAATTCACTATTATGTTTTTTAGTAGCGGAATATATGTTTCTTTATATTTTTGTAATCTCTGTTATGTTTTTTTTACCTGTAGAGATAATAAAATAAAATAACAACTAACCCAATAGTCCAGTCATTAGAGGATTTGAAACTGCAAAAGGTCAGGTAATTCTGATTTTTGGATATATTTTATAGTTCGGCGCCCTAATAAAAATTCCAAGTTTTCGACCTCGAGGAGGGATGGGAACCTTCCGCCACCTTGCCAAAATAGCCGCCAAACTCGATTTTTTGCCGATATCTCCGCTATTATTCACCCAATGACAAAAATAGTTATTATCAATCGGATAGCAGACATAATTTACGAACTTTTGTGTTTGAAACTTGTTTTTATTACTCCAATAGGTACTGAGATACAGAGATCTGGAGATAGAGCGGTTAACCGAAAATATCACGAATTCTAATTTTTCAGCCACGTCGTCTATTTAAATTTGTTTGTATTGTATATTAACAATATTTAATACCAAAAAGGTTGGATTTCTAAATAAAATATTCAAAACTCGCCGAGTACTCAGATCACTATTGAATTTTGATAATTAATAGTAATTCTTAAGTTCTAAATACAGTTTTACTAATATTATATATATACGCAATTTAATCTTCCTTGAATTATTCCAAATATTGTTCGATAAAAGTTATAAAACAGTCACGGACCTTAACGTCGCTTTAGGGTACCTGATCAGCAGACTATGTAATCCCCTCAGCAAATTAAACAGGACAGCTAACAGGAACCTGGATAGTTGAACACTCTAACTTCCCTCCAAAAAGCTCTTTGGATACGATTTCTATCTTTCAGATAGAATTTCCCACTTAACTTCACCACACACACGTAATCACTGGCTCTACTTTAATTATATCGCAAGTTATTTGCTTTGCAATATAACTTCAATATTCAAATCAAAACACTTCAATTATATCGACTCTTTAGACAGTTTAATTTACTGAATTTTTATTTTATATTATTACCAGTTACTTCCTGTGTAGTAACCTAGTAACTATTCAAATAAATCCAGTTTAAAAAGACCAATTGGTGGGAATTGAACATCCGTTTGAATATGACCGTCTCGAGTC
The DNA here is from genome assembly GCA_940337035.1 of Agriotes lineatus. Classification (NCBI taxonomy): domain Eukaryota; kingdom Metazoa; phylum Arthropoda; class Insecta; order Coleoptera; family Elateridae; genus Agriotes; species Agriotes lineatus. The sequence goes on along the minus strand of CALNHX010004706.1, from coordinate 21,770 downwards.
GAATATAAAATTGAACTCCCTATTTTGTTTATTATTTCTCTTTGGTTACCAGTAACCATTCACAACCCAACGACTTCTGCATGTAACATTACAGGTGTTATTCACAAGTGACTAACATGTTTCATTATACACTGTGTTAAGTGTTAAAAGCTTATTGCAGGGGTGCCATTGATGGCACGCAACAAAATAATTTGGACACGGCTTTAATTAAGAAATGTAGGTACCTAATCGAAACAATTTATATTTAACAATAAATAGAACATGAAGCTTCAAGGCGCAAATAAACCAATTATTGTTATGATAGATCTCATTCGTGCTTTCGAGTCTAAACTGCAAGTTTTCAGTAACGATATTGTTACCAAAAACTACAAGTATTTCCCGAACTTGAAAAAAATCACCAGAGATTTGGATTTACACGAAAAACCAGACCAAGCAAAAGTCACTTAAGAGTTTAATTTTGTAATTAATTCCTCAATCAAAGAATTTTCATCGAGATTTTCTCAGTTCAAAGAATTATCAGAAACACTCAAGTTTATTATGTATCCTGATGTGACTTCACTTGATAAACTGAACTTGGCCAAATTTGATTGGTTGGAAATTAAAGAAATTGAAATGCAGCTGACTGATTTCCAGTCTAGTTCAATATGGATTCAAAAATTTATCGAAACAAGGAAATAGTTGGAATTTCATGAAATAGAAAGACTATCTGTATCAGGTAATATGAGTAAAACTGCCAATATCAAATTTATGGAAACGTGGAATTCAATTCCAGACACATTTAGCTGTCTGGAGAAGCTGACTTTTGCTATCTTAACAATATTTTCATCTACCTATGCCTGCGAGTTATTATTTTCAGAAATTAAGTTGTGAAAATTGACATTTAGAAATTTAACATTATAGTTTATGGAGTTAAATTATGTCAATAAAATTTTGAAAATATGTGTTATATTATTAATGCATGATTTTCACTATTGGAATAATACAAAATCAATAAGTCGTAACATGTTTAATATTTTAAAACTTTTAAAAGTTACAAAACGTTTCGCAACTTATAGTTGCATCATCAGTTGTTATTAAAAATATATAGTTTAAAAATTGAGTTTACATTTACAACGATATTATATAGTTGAAATTTGACATTGTGTTGAATTAATTACGACTTTTTTCTAATTATGAAGTTTTCATTTTTGTTTTGATGTTAAAATTGAAAAATTTTATATGGGTAACATGTTGATTAATTTAATTTATTTTAATAAATGATGGAAAATACATTGGTGAAATAGGTCGTTCAGTGAAAACTCGCATCTCTGAGCACCAGCGCTGTGTCAAGTCGGGTCTCGTTTCATCATCAGCCATCGCCGAACATCAACGCGATACTGGTCATGAGATCGTTTTTGATGAAACTTCCATCATCTGCAAATCCCCATTATTCTTTAGCAGAAAGATCCGCAAAGCCATTGAGATTTACAAACACCCAAATAATTTCAATCGGGACGAAGGGTTTCCCCTTCCTTCTATGTGGAAAGTGCTAATTCCTAAGCCCCGCCCATCGCCACTGAACCGCGACGGCATTTGCTGAACCGCGACGGCGCTTGCCTATAAATTCTCGCCTTTCTCTTTCCGATAGTTAGTCGAGTTTCGTCTCTGACGTGGTTCACACGATCCAATCCCGGAAGTCGTTTGTTAGCTTTTAAAATTACAACAAATTTACGAGCAAGCAACCAAGTAGAAGAAAGATTGGAAAGTTTTAAGAGGAGTTTAATAGATTCAGCTAAAGAAGCCTACAGCACATCGAGAGTAAGCAACAAATAAATAAAGAAAACACCATGATGGACAGAAGAAATAAAGAAAATGGTAAAGTAGAAGAAAAAGAAATCGAGAAAATACCTACAGATAAGAAACCCTGAAGACTATGATGAATACAAAAACATCAGATCAATCGTCAAAGAAAACATAAAGGCAGTAAAAGAAAATTCCTGGGTAAAATTTGGAAACACTATGAAAAACGCACATCAGAGAATCAGAAACTATTCTACGGAGTCATTAAATAGATGAGACAAATAAAAGGAAGTGCTAATTAAGAATATCAGGAATGAGCAAGGTAGAGTAATAAATGAAGAGCAAGAAATAATGGAAAGATGAAGACGATAGTTCATGTAACTTCTGAACGGTGAGGATATAAAACATAACAAAATACCAAGAAAACACAAGAAACCAAGCAACAAATGTGATAAGAGAAAAACTAACTAAGCAATATTAAATATGAAGCTCGGCAGAGTAGCAGGACAAGACATGATTATACAAAAAATTGTGAAACAAGCAGGAGAAAAAATCAAAGAAAAATTACTGAAAATAATGAATATGTGTTTTAAAAAAGGGCGCACACCCCGTGATTGGCAAGTAGGAATAATATCACCCATACATGAAAAAGGGGACGTAAGAGAATGAGGAATTTTTAGAGGTATCGCTCTTCTGAGTATACCTGGTAAACTATACGCAAGGGTCATGGAACAAAAAATAAGAAAATATGTAGAAGGAACGTTGGAAGAAGCACAATGCGGATTTAGAAAGGGAAGAAGTACGCAAGACCTAATATTCACCTTGAGACAAATAAACGAAAAAGCGATAGAGGCAAACAAGCAAGTACACATATGCTACATAGAGTTAGAAAAAGGTTTTGACAAAGTGGAAACGAACCAAGTGTGGGGATGCCTAGAAAAAAGAGTAGAGAAAGGTCTGATCCATGCAATCAAGGGTCTGTACCAGTGCTGTAGAAGTTACGTAAGATGCAACAATCAATAGTCGGAGGTGTTCGAGACTAAGACAGGAATGCCTACTGAGCCCGGTACTGTTTGAAGTAGTACTTGACGAGGTAATTAAACAATACAAAAAGGAAATACGTCCATTCATAATAGGTCACTGGATAATGCAGAAGATACAAATAGCATTCGCCGATGACATGGCCATACTTGGGGCGAGCGAGAGAGGATTACAACATAATGTGAATGTGTACGCAACGGAACTAAAAGGATGGGTATGATAGTAAACAAGGAGAAAAATAAAACCATGGGCATAAGCACAAAATAAGCCAAACACAACATAATGATAGGCGGTACAAAACTGGAACAAGTAGAACAGTACAAGTACCTAGGAGTAGTAATACAAGAAGATGGAAAAATCGACGGTGAGATAGATCAAAAAATAGCAGCAACAGAACGACTATACAATGCCATAAGAACAACTTTTTTTAGAAAAGAAAGAGATTCCTAAGCAGAAAAATGTGGAAATCTATAAGAAAGTTGCAGTGCTGGTGCTAAGGTACTCGAGCTAGTCTTAGATAACAACAGAAAGGTAACAAAGCAAGATAGCAAGCATGGAGATGCGATTTTTAAGGAATATAGAAATCAGGACCAAACTAGACAGAATCAGAAGTACACAGGCAAAACCTCGAAGTAAAACCGTTAAAACACAGGAGACAATAAAACCAACGGAGATGGCTCAGACATGTAGCAAGGATGGAGAGCACAAGACTACCGAAAAAGGTATACGAGGCAAGAATGGAAAAAAGAAAAATTGAAAAACCAAGAAAAGAGTAGCAGGACGAAGCGAGAGAAGCAATACAAAGTAGAGGGGCGAACGGGGTGAAGTAACTCGGCTAGCGAACGACAGAAGAAAATGGAAAGAATTATGGAGAAGAGAACCCGAGACAGTCTAACCAAACACGCCTACACCGAAAGGTACAACGGGCGTCAGGGTTAAGTAAGTAAATAAGTAAAAAGACATGCCAATGATCTAATGCCATTTACAGGACATTGTCGATCATATTCTTCGCCATCACCTGGCAGTACCTCAAATGTGGCTTAGCGATTTAGAACTTCAACTAAACCGCTATAAAAAAGTAAAGCCCGACTAAGAGAGTCCGAATGGACCTTAATAAAAAATCCTCGACTACACCCCTTTATTAACTGACTATCAAACTCCTAAAAATAACGTTCTGACATCAATTTCACTTTTATAAAATAAAAACCATCCAATGGGCCATAGACATTTTATAGACTTAAGGACATTTTACTTAATCATAATAATCAGCTTTTAATTCTTAAACAATACATTAATAAAGCAGATCAGCTAATATTTCAATTATTTCCCGAAATGCAAAACAGACAAAAACTTGGATTAATAGAAGGACTTGGCACAGTCATAAAATTTATCACCGGTAATTTAGACCAAGAAGACGGACAGAGCTGGGCAAATTACTTTAAAAAGTTACTTATTACATACCAATTACCGCCCAACAAAGTAATTGAATTACCAGAGATTTTACCGGTAATTTAGACCAAGAAGACGGACAGAGCTGGGAAAATTACTTTAAAAAGTTACTAATTACATAACAATTACCGCCCAACAAAGTAATTGAATTACCAGAGATTTCACCGGTAATTTAGACCAAGAAGACGGACAGAGCTGGGCAAATTACTTTAAAAAGTTACTAATTACATACCAATTACCGCCCAACAAAGTAATTGAATTACCAGAGATTTTACCGGTAATTTAGACCAAGAAGACGGACAGAGCTGGGCAAATTACTTTAAAAAGTTACTAATTACATACCAATTACCGCCCAACAAAGTAATTGAATTACCAGAGATTTCACCGGTAATTTAGACCAAGAAGACGGACAGAGCTGGGCAAATTACTTTAAAAAGTTACTAATTACATAGCAATTACCGCCCAACAAAGTAATTGAATTACCAGAGATTTCACCGGTAATTTAGACCAAGAATACGGACAGAGCTGGGCAAATTACTTTAAAAAGTTACTAATTACATACCAATTACCGCCCAACAAAGTAATTGAATTACCAGAGATTTCAATTACTTACATAAAATAGTAATTCAATTACTAATTACTGGGTAATTGTAATTATACAACATAAATTACCTTTTCAATTACTTTCCATAAAAATTGTTGTCATACCTATAGTTGTATTTAGTAGAATTTTCTTGAAAGTTGCAACTATGTTAACTTAAATAAAATCTTACTAAATAATGTAAAAATTGAACAAATACTAGGAGCAGCTACTACTTATTTAGTAATAAATCAATCAATTCAATCATTACAATTATTTATTAATATCTGGCTTAAATAAGAAAACGCATTAAATTTCGCACAAAGATAACAACTTCATCTTTTTCTCACTGATGATAATGAACTAATCTAATCCCTTGATCAAATAACTAAATACTTAAACAAACTTCAAAATAATAATAATATTACGTTTCTACGTTCTGGGCTATTTAAAAATTATACGCCGCTTCTGTTTTAAGCATTTATTTACAACGATTTATCTTAATCTATTTACACAACACAAGAACTATTAAGGCGGAACACACATTATTTATAAACTAACAGGACTATTTCTAACAACAGATATACTTTATTTATTTACACGCGATTTCAACATTAATGATTTATATGGCTATATTTATTTGTTATACACACGTTATTTATTTCGCTAGATTTATGTACACACGGGTTTATTTATATGGCAGCTTTTTTCAAGCTGGAGTCGGCACTCGGACTTCCACTTCGACTTCGACTCCCTCTTATTTCCTTTTCGCGTATTTATACAGTGTGTCTGCTTAAGTTTGCACCATATGAAAAACTTTTTTATTATTAATTTTACGAAAAAAAGTTATTCTTTATAAAAAGTTCTGCATGGTCCAAAACTTAAAATGCAATTATCAGATATTAATTTTTTAAGCCGTATTCTAGGAATGTCAAAAATATGAATTTTTCTCAAGAGTAAAGTACCTTTATTTGTGACAATATAGAAAATTGTTATTAAGAAAAGTTGATTAGAATTGAAAACTACGTTTAAATATCCAATTACACCTATCTACGATGAAAATCAGGTTTTGTTATTTTTCACATTTTTTTCAAGTTGTTTCATATGGAAAATCATCAAAATAATGCAACATAGAGGTTACGAGACGTAAAGGTTATCAAAGTTTTAACGAATAAAAAGATAACTGAAAAAAGTTTCCGACATTGTCAAAAATAAAGTTTTCCATATGAAACAACTTCAAAAAAATATGAAAAATAACAAAACCTGATTTTTATCGTAGATAGGTGTAATTGGATATTTGAACGTAGTTTTCGATTCTAATCAACTTTTCTTAATAACAATTTTCGATATTGTCACAAATAAAGGTACTTTACTCTTGAGCAGAATTCATATTTTTTGACATTCCTCGTATACGGCTTAAACAATTGATATCTGATGATTGCATTTTAAGTTTTGGATCATGAAAAACTTTATATAAAGAATAACTTTTTTTCGTAAAATTAATAATAAAAAAGTTTTTCATGTGGTGCGAACTTAAGCAGACACACTGTATATGCGCCGGGTGAGTCATTCCGGAAGCGTCGAGACTTTGCTCGATCCTTTCCGCAACGCTGGCGTGTTTGCGCGCATGAGTCACCAAGGTCGTTTCTCGAAGGGTGTGACTCATCCGTCCGCACGTGAATCGGCTCAAGGTCGTGTCAAGGTCGTTCTCGAATGCTCGGGACGCTGAGTCATATGTTTGCAATGACCTGATCCAAGGTTGTTACAATAATAAAGGCTTAGCTGTTCCTTACCCTGGAGAATACAAAAACCTCTATTTGTATGAGTCGATTATCAGAATAAAAATATACCAGAAAGATAAAATCTTCACGTTCATTTTTGAAATCCCACTATTTAAAACATTTTCAGAATACCAATTAATTAAATTGATTTCTTTCCCTGCATACAGTATAAATAACGAATTTTGAATGATAATCCCTTCCTATAATACTTACTATTTAACTCTGACTTTAGTGTTCTTATCGAAATTAACCAATGTCAACAAACTTTAGTAAATAGGTACTTATGTGCCCGAGATAATCATTTCAGTATCCCAAACTCAAAATTGTGCGAAACACAATTATTGTTCTTTCACGACAATCAAACTTGCCAAACATACATTTTTAATTTAACTACAAATAAAGTTTTGCAGATAGACTCAGCTACGTGGCTTATTAGTTCACCCTTCAACACTATTTTAGATATTCAGTGTAATCAAAATATTACGAAAAGAGAAATTACAGAATCAAATTTAATACATTTAACTCCTAACTGTTCAGCTTTAATAAATCATAACGAACTACTGTTCAACATGAAATCTACGTCCACTAAACAAAAATTATTTTACAATTGCTCAATATAAGCAAACTGCGAATAGATGAATCTTAACTATATTGATATTTCAAAAATTAATGTATCCTGTATCAATACCTATATATCAAGAGTTAGTTATTAATCAAATCAAGTTGCCACCTTTTAAATAGATTAATTTATTATAATTATATTATTAGTCAATACGTTCATAACCATTGTACTATATTTGTATTGCAAAAGTGACCCTTTCACATGAAAATTATTAAAACTATGTTACGGAAAATTTGTAGTTTCGATTGCATTAGTGAAAATTAACCAGATGTATCTTATTTTAAGCATTTTGTTACGATTAATTGGTGGTTTCTCAGGCAATACTTCCAATAATTAACAAAATTCTACTACTTCTATTCGCATTTATTTCCCCCAAATATACCTACAGTACATTTCTACCTAACTGAGTAGGCAACCCTATTTTCGTCTGGTGATAATAAATTTCTAGCCTGAAACTGCAGTGATGTTATCATTTTAGAACACTCCATTTGTCAGTGATTTTTTGTGAGTCCTCTTGCTAAAATTTCTGGAAAGTTTTTGATAACCTGCATTGGAAAGTTTGCGGCTGGTTTATCTCGTTCTTATTCCATTGAAAATTCATGCAGGCAAGTTGGGTGTCCCACGGCGTAGTGCTCCAAAAGCCAATTGGTTTGGCTAAACTTCATTGAATGTGAAGGATCTGAAGCACAAATGCCTTTTTGACGTTTGAATTATTGGTTAATGTTAGTATTCTTACGTCTAACGCCTCGGCGGAATTATTTGTACCAACTTTTACCACCTGCACGTCCACCTTTGGCTACTTATTAACCTCAGGTTTGTTTGCGATAGCTCTTACATCCTCCTTGGTGCTTACCTAGAATTTGTACAATTTTAGTCAACTTTCCCTTGGATTTCGCAAGGAAATTGGAAATCACTCCGCGCCACACTCCTTGGAAGCGCTTAGTATCGTCGCCTACCTGCAGTCTCTTTGCTTGTCCCCTGGCCTCAAGGCAAGGGCCCTGCTATAACCTTTCGGCTGCCGGGAGCTGGCGATTTCTTCTCCTCGTGCCTTGATGCCGCTGCCGCTGCGTATGCCACGGAACCGCCTGCAGCTTCTATCTCGGCACGTGCCATCCGAGCCTGCGAGGATCACACGAATTGGTTATTGGGGTGTGTAAATGTATCTGCAGTTAATTGTATAGATAGTAATAGCGTATTTCATGCGACTTGTCTCGCCTTGTGCATTGCATTTTAATGTAGATTTAGTTGTAGGCATTATTAGAGCTAGCTGCTTAATAGCATGATAGTTTAGAGGCCACTTTCGCGGTGTTGATAGCTGCGTTTAATTTATTTACCCTGGCGATTTGATGTGTTTCACTGCGGCCACGTCAAATGTATCGAACGTTGCTTGGGGATTGGGCACTGTATAATATACTATAAAACTCAGTTCTTCCATTAAGTCTGCATAGGGCGTTTGAACCTACCTAGGCTCCGGCCTGGCTGTGTTTAACGACGGGATCTGCTGCATGATATTTTTAGGCCCGTGCACTCAAACTCAGCTGATGAGGTTACATACCGTGTGTCCACAGGAGGACGCACCATAGGGATAACCAAATAGAATAGAAAGATCGGCTAATGCTGTGCTCGCCGGCACGCTAAAACGTTGTTTTCTGGCTTCCGACTCGCCACTGTATGAAACAATATTGTTATAAATGGTACAAGAAAAGGATCGGTGGTCATAGCACTGGTTGATATTTATATTCTATTAGCATTATCTTATCTCTATGGTGCGTACTCCTGTGGACACACGGTATATTAAAGTCATCGCGTACTGGAAAGTTTGTTGCTAATGGACCGCTTGCGGTCTCACAGCGACTAAAATTTAATTGATCGAAAAGTAATTTGCAATCCGGAAGTATTAGCTATTGTTGTTAGGAGCGCATTCAAGCCGTTACAACTATAATAACGAAACTAATGAGTTTATCATAGAAATCTCTTCAAACCCTGTATGACCATGCACTCTGAAGGTATTTCGCCCCTTCTAAATTTTGGGTACTGTCATAAAGTCAGATCTAGCTAACAATCGGGGTTAAGGTTAGCTTATCGCTTGCATCGCTCTGTTCTGCGGCACCTTGCTTAACAGGGTGCCTGCTAATTTGTGTGCTTATTTTGTACATGCGTGCCGCTTCACGGAGCTTCTCGTTAATTGATTTTATTCCCTAGTGGGCAATCTCAAAATTTGGGTATCAGCTTGATTGCTGTTGCTTAAAACTAACTTCACCTTTCCATTATTTTATTCATGCATGTATTGTAGTAAAATTATTTGTATTTATGCAGCTCGCCTTTTTTATATTGCTATAGTTGTGCTCTTTGTTTAATTTATTAATGAATTAAAGGTTGATTAGAGCCACTATGCAAAATTTTGTTTATACTATCAAAATTTAGGAAGATTAAAAGTGAGTTGTATTTACTTCACTTGTCAAAATAAATAGTTATATGTTCTTTATTATATTCTATTTACCTGCCAATATTGATAAATAAACGCTAGCTCATTCGTAAAACAATCACTCATCTCAGTTGGGTTCCTGGTTGAATGTGTAATTTTTCAAATTATTTGAGTACGGATCTGTTCTTCGTCTTAGCTCTAAGGCGCATAAGCAAATATTTGAAATTAGGTCAAATGCTACACCAAAATGGATCCCGCTGGCAAGTTAACGGTCAGTGACTTAAAAACAAAATAAAATTTATCAAAGTTTCTACAGGTAATTATTTGTTTTCTGGTGTTTTGGCGGCATCAATTGTCGTTTTTCCAGCACTTGATTATCGATCCTGTCGAGGAGACGCCGGTAAATGTTCAATTGTTTTTCGTGGCGTCGCTTGGGTTCAAACTTCGCCTAACTTCAAAGTATTGCGAGCTGCACTTGCTTTACCGCCACGGAAAATGCTTGGCTTGTCTTAAGTATTGACTCTTCTTACATACGTATAAGTTTCACGGGCCTAACGTAGCTAGTTTTAGCCAAAAAATGGTACCTGTTCTCTACTGATCTTGAATCGGGAACTTGTAGGAGACGCTGATGCAATTCTTGGGCTGCTATGGGGCTGATCCTAATGAAACTCCTGGGACACGTTCTTACGATGCTGCTCTATGACCTGGTACCTTCCCCTCTGGGCTTTGCTGACTCGCTTGGCTCCACGCAGAGATCGAAACTTGGGCTGCAGCGGATGCTAGGTTATCGTAACGGAGCTTCGAAGAACTTTTTACTTTTTTGTGGCGAAAATCTCTGCAAATACTACCACACCACCTTGCACATGCACTCAGTAAAACTGTATACTTTTTATGCTGATATCTGTTTATTTATTATATGAAAAATTTGTTTATAGTGGAGCACAATTCAACACAATAATTCTTACAATTTATTCTTTTTTTCTCCTTGAAAATCCGTCATAAACAATTGCAAGTGGAATATTAATAAAAAAGCGGATATTGACCAAGTTCAAATTGTTCTCCTTAGTATAGAATTTCGGCTTAGACCGCGTCGTATTTGTACAAATACGACGCGGTCTAAGCCGAAATTCTATACTAAGGAGAATAATTCGAGTAACCGCGAAAGCCTCAAACAGTACACAAGTTCAAATTGATTACTTTTAACACTAAATTTGCTTACAACTAAAACTATTTACAAAATGCTTATCCTTAATATAATTGTTTACATTTATAACTAATTAACCGTGTCTTTTCGCCATTGCATGTTTTTATTAATTGCTTTTAATGGTTCACACGCGTCACTGCACTGATTATTTAAGTTAGAGTACCTACTTCCTGCACCAAGGCTTCCATCGAATTCACTTGTCTACCTTTACACACGATTTTTGGCCCATCTGTTGTATGCTTTTCTTCTCTTTTTACCCTGTTTTGCTGATTCTTACAATTTCCGTTATATGCCTTAATGCTTGCCTTCTTAGCTGCTCGTTGCAACGTTCATTGGTTTATCCAGCTTCTTATACCTTTCTTTTAAAACCCTGACAAAATTTCACTGTCTAACTTTACTTGAATTTTACGCTTCATTTCATTGCCTTCGCAATCCTTTTTGTAATTAATAATATCTTTTAGTTCGGCTATTACATTTGCACAAACCTCTTATTTTAAATTGAGCTTACAGTCAACTTAGATCCCTGTGAGAATTGAGCTTTGCTTATTGCGTTCTTTATTTAATTATTCTGCTATTACTGGGATCTCTTTACAAATGTATTCATCCTGTTAAATTCAAGTTTTAGCCTTGCAGTTATATAAAATACCTCACCCTGAGCTTTAGTGAAATGTCCATTAATTTGGCAATGCTATTAGAGTTGAGTTGTAGGGCCTAAGACCATTGCAATATATGCTTATGCAGCGCCTAGTTTTTTTAATGTGCCTAGGCTAGTTGTTGGATTGTTTGTGCTTGTATTTATTATCGCATATTTATGTTGATTTACTTGGCTATTTTAAGTCATGTTTGCACTGTAGAACCAGTTGTTTAAATAAGTACTGTTACCAGTTATTGGTTTTGTTATTATTTGGTTAGCCGGGTTTATCCCGTACCTTGGGGAGGTCCGACCCAGGGATTGGTCGACGTCGAGGACCTGGCGCTTTCTTCCATAGTTTTTTTGCAGCTTAGCTGGAACTCCGACTCTTCCCGACGAGTTAGTCAACTTAGGCCGATAATTACCAGCCGACAAAACACCAAATATAACTTTCTCCACCAGGTAAGGCCGACCCTTAATTCTTCGTCTCAACTATTGTGAAAATCGCGGAATGAAGCGATCGTGTTAAAGGACACTCCAAATTTTGTACTTTAATGTCAAAATGTAACATGAATACCGCTTCACCCTAATTAAAATTTTGAGGATTGTGGAGTTACGTATTTAGAAATGTTTTATAGCTTAAAGGTACCTAAACTTGCTTTTTTTCAAACTTGCAAGCTGTGCATGATAACGTTTGTGAGAACGGAATGCGCTCTATAAAGATCTTGCATTTCTAGAGAAAGAGATGATAGTTTACTTTATCGTTAAGATGCTTCTTACAGTTTAGTTCTGTCTTGACGTTAAGGTTAGCCTGCCCTGAATTAAGTGTATCGAGCAGAGCTTTAAACAAACCATCTTTGCTTACACAATTTGTTTCTGTTTATTTTTATGTAACCAAGCGACATCACTAAGCAAAGTACATGGCTACTACGTGATAATTCGCAACAAGGCTACCTGACTCTTGTATAGAAGAATTTATTTTTGAATATTTTGAACGGAGCTTAATATTCAGTGATATACTGTTGCTATTGGTTGAAAAAGCAAATCTCTGCAATATGATTGGCTTATAATTATAGTGTTGAATAGTCAATATAAACTTATGACAGAAACGACAGTGATGGCAAAACTTGCTGTTGACATTACTTTTATTTTCCGTAGCCAACCCTTATGTACTTTTGTGTTGATCACATGTTATATACTCTGTTCACATCTTTTTGGCATGCAGGTTGGCCATGACAGTTTAGATGTGTAAAATTACCTTGTTGTGTTTAAACGAGGTTTACATTTGAGGTTATGCGTACCAAATACTTTTATTAGGTTACAAAATATGACAAAACACGTTCAAATGCAAAGTTGCCATATTTAAGCAGAATAGAAAATGGAACTTAGTAATTTTCATGTATGTATCCAATGTCAGTAATTGTGTAATTAGCAACATTTTTAATTGAGTACTTGGAAGGTCTTACAATACTTGAGGTTTTAAATTAAAATTAATTAAAGTAAGAAGTCCATCTGGCAACAATATTTTGTTCTGTCAAATGACAGTAAATTTCTTAGAGGTTATGCAGGTTATACAACAAAATAAAAATTACCGTTCTGTTCATGTGCAACTTAACAACAAAAATCCAAGGCCACCCTTCATGCAATAATTGTGAAGTGCAATAATCCAGGTAGTCAGATATTATAGCAGCCGTTAATTAGTACACCGTGCCGATCAATTATAAAAAGGAGATGGGGTTTAGAGATGGCGCCGAATTCAAAAGGTAGCTTGCTTATAAAAAGAGTATTCCAACAAGAAATTAGAAAGCTATTGAAAATCAGGCCAGACTGCGTGATTGTCATTCAATGACACTTTGTAAATAACCTTCAAATTTAACATACTTATGCATTTGAGAATTTTGGAAGACATACGTTTTTCAACATTTTCTGCCAGTATACGGTTTTAAAAACTGAGGTTAAACAACTAGTACATAGGTAACTTAAATCATGGAAAATGTTACAATGCCTTAACAAAACAGTTAATTAGATGTTCAATTTATAGATAAACTGTCATTACTTGAAAGCTGTTTGACTTTGGAAAATTATGTATTAATGTAGGAAACCAACTTAGACATGGCTTACACTTTCTATGATGTACACCTCTGTGCAATAAAATTAAACACACACGGCTTTGTTGCATTTATTAATAGTGTGTTTTTTAAAGGTTTTAGTTTTGGTCGTTCAATAAAGGTGTTATTTTCAAGTTATGGTGTTTTATCATTTATTGAAACTGCTGCTAGGCAATTAAAATAGACCAGAGTTACAAACTAGAATATTGTGAAAAATAGTCATAAGACTTGTGCTTAATTTTATTGCACAGAAGTGTACTTACTTGATTATAATTAGATTTCCAATTGTTGTTTGGAATACTATACAAGTATTATCGTGCTTAGACGTCTTTTGGGTTGCCTAGCTTCCAGTGTTGTCCTCATAAATTATGTAACCATATTTCCAATGTAATGTGTATCTAAATTATTCTACAAATGTTTCACTGCCAATTTCAAGTTTCCTAAATTTTATATCTATTTTCTTAGGATGATTAACACTATTCAGCTTTTATATTATTAGGATTTCATATTCCAATATTTTAAAATTGATAACAAGAGGTTAAAGTTGGGTAAACATGCAAGTTTAATTGTTAGTGTTTACAATAAAATTTAAGTTAGTAATTGCACGGCAAAATCTAAAATTTCAGTTAAATGATAGCTTTGCCTTCCCATAAACTACAAATAAACAAAAATTTACACCAAAATAAGTTTATCTTTTAAACTAAATTCTTAGAAATTGAACATCCACTACATATTGTTAAATAGATTCACATTTGTGATAATCATAAACACTTAGGGCCGGTTGCAGAAAGCAATGTTAAGTCTGGTGTTAGCTAACATCGCGTCAAAGTGAACAAAAACGAATCAAATCTCAAATGCTTATGGTAACTAATACATTAGTAAACAAAATTTGATGCGATTTTGTTCACTTTGACGCGATGTTAGCTAACACCAGACTTAACATTGCTTTCTGCAACTGGCCCTAAAACAGATAAAATGACGTCATAAAATTCTAAATAATTACAGGATTTCCCTTAGAAACTGAAATGTATTCCCATTTTTTATTTATTTATGAGCATTAATGAATTAACATACAGTAAGCACGTGAATGCTTACATTGATAAAATTGGTAATCACTGAATTAACAATTTGTAGTATATATAGAAGTGATAACGTAAAGCACTAAATACTTCAATTATCATTTTTTATATATATTTTTATATTAAATGCATAATTTTTATTTATTTCATATTTTGGCTTTATAAGTTGTACGAGCTCTTTAATCATTTCTCCGATTTTTCTTCCAAACGGAACAGAATTTAAATGTATGTGTACTCTTATACGTATACTATCTTTTTTTTAATTCGGCGCCATCACTAAACTCCACCTCCTTTTTATAATTGGTCGGCACGGTGTACTTATTAACGGTTGCTACATGATATAAATAATTTATATCATGGGCTGCTAGATATTATTCGGTCATTATTCCCCGTGGGGTTATATTATCTATGGTCAGTTCATTTTAGGCAGACTACACTTTCATACAGTAGGTCCTTTGTATTGTATTTTTATGTAGATCAAAGGCAACCAGTATATAATATGGCGAGGCGTCGTTTGCATATCGTGCTTAGCTAGTTATTATCGTCGATGTTTTAGTACCTACTGTTGTTGATATTAGGCATTTGGTTTGTCAGGCGATGTCGGTACAGAAGATGAGTAAATAATTTCAAACAATTCTGCAGTGTATCTGTAACATAACCTACAATGTTTTAAACTACTCATTTACTAGCTTGATTTGTATGAAATTCTTAATCGTGTTTGACGTGCATCTGGTAGATTCAGTACAATTTTCAAAACCCTCGAACTGCTTACATTTTCGACTTCGTTTGGTATGTAAAGTGCGTAGGTATGTAGTGTTATCAATATTAATAAACGTCTATATTTCATTAAACAACTAATTAAAAGCATTTATTTGTTCCTCACTTGTAAATATCAATTTATCAAGTCACTGTATTCACCTTGAAAATGTTTCTTAACTGGCTAGCCAGTAAATTTTTTACTGGCTAGCCAGTTATATTTTACAAGCGTGCTCATAGATAAATGATAGCGTGCAAAGCCAGAGTTGTCTTCCTTAGTATGTGTCATATTGATTAATTTATTGATTGTCAGTTTGACATTTTGAATAAATGGTGAATTTCTAGTTATTTACAAGTGAGGAACAAATAAAACATTCAACAATACACGCCAGGTAACCATTTTTACTGGCTCAAGGATATGACAGGCTCGCCTAACGGCTCGCCAGTCATCCCAATCCTATCGCCAGTAAAACCTGTTTTACCTGGCTTGTAATGTTAAATACTATTGTTATATGAATATTGTCTCTACTTTTAGAACCATAGGAAAACTACCAAGTGTAGCAGCTGAGACGATAATTACAAAGTGTCTTGTCTAATTCTGCAGATTTACATCACAGGCTTTAGGTAAGCATATAAATAATTCTGACTTGAATATTAGAAAATTTTAGCTGCCATAAAACACTTAACTCGCTCAAAAATATATCAGCAATGTGCATTCACTTTTATGTTAATCTCGTATTTTCAAATGTTGAGGACCGTGCATACAAATAATTAAATTTAATTCTGTCAGAAAGAATTTACCAATTAAGCTAAATTTTAATTCTCAAAACAAGTTTCAATAGAAAGGGTACAGTAATTAAATAAATAAAATAGAAGAACACAACTTAAAACGTACGAGCATTGGAGTAAGTTTTTGAAGTGGAAACAATTTGCTTTTACATATACATTAGCTTGATTTAATAAGGATGCCCGAGTCCATTAGAAAATCTCGGCATCATTTCAAATGGCTGCTGCAACCGCAAAGATGTATTTATGCAGATTATCAGCTTGTCTAATTGGTGGCAGTAGTAGTTTATTAGCAAATATCTGTATACAAATTTACATCATAATATACAACATACATATATTGTTATACTGACAACATAGTACTTTCAAAGCATAGAGAACTCAAAACGACGAAAAATACTAATAATAAAATTGAAGATAATAATCATACTGGAGTACACCACTTTTCTTATTGATTATTTTCTGTCACATATTGTTCTTCTAAATTCTTTAAAAGTACTAATGGAATGTATAGGTATGTTAATTTGCGTTATAGACAAAAATAGAACGTGACTACTTTTTCGTGAAGTAGGCAATATTAGTGTTACTGCTTATTAGTACAGTGAAACTTCTTATCAAACTTCCGTTTCTCGAAATTTTCTGTTTAATAAATTATCACAGGCTTTTTGCTGCTTGAATAATTTAGCATATGATTTTTGCTCTATTTTACAAAATAAAATTTCGTCTAGCGAAGTGAAATTATTAACAACTTTTTGTAAAAACTATCTATAATTTACCTGAATATCATACACCATACATAAGTCTATCTTAAGGAATTAGCCTCTTATTTATGGTCTTTAACAGAAGATGCGGGAAATGGTTGTCACTAAGACCTTTTGTTATTCGTTCAGCATTGGATTTGCTCATAGATAAAATGCTGTTTTTTAAACAATCAGGTGCATTTATTATACCATTTTATGTGAATATCTGTGTGACGAAATTTCCGTTTAACAAATTTTGTCCTTGGATTTAGCGATTTTGTTAAATAGAATTTCTACTGTATTATCTTTGGTTCTGTGTACTTTTGTAACTCGATTTGTTGTTGTTATTTCCTGTTGTAGACTAAATTAACTTCTGCCAAATTCATTAATTCAAAAAATTTCTGCCTAGTACACAAGATCGTCACATGTAGTGCCAATTTCACGGAATAGGCAAAATTATTACCATTTTACGTTTTGAACAATTGCACATCCATGGCAATGTGGTTTTCAAAGAAACAAAACTTTGTATAAATTGATTTTCCTATAAAAATAAAAAATGTTTACAGCTCTGGGCAGTAATCCAGGGACACATTGTAGCTAACATGAAAATTTAATAAGTGGAACTGGAATTACAGACTATAAAGTATTAATTAAATATAAAATTGCAATTGTATTTTGGTGTCAAACGATTTTCTTATCGAATATGCCCTCGTGTATGGATTGTTTAAGTAAATTTTACGTTTGTGTCGTTCCCGCAACGAAAGGCACATTTTCTACATGGAACATTACATCATGGGGGTGGCAACAACAGGACAGAGATGGAAGGCAGCCTCACTTGCATTTTGAAAGGACGCCGCAGAGCATACACCTCAGTTGTTAACAGCAACAAAATTACGGCCAAGACACAGCCTACTAGATTAAGCCATTCAAATCCCACAGGAGGCTTGAATTTGTCTGCGAGCGCAGCTGCCCTCGACAAACGTTTGCAATTGAAGAAAGCACTTGCCAGGAATCCTTTTCCAAAAACCTTATTATCGAAGGTTATGCGTTTTTCGGAAAAACCAAATTCTTCAGCGCTATGCCCGGCCCAATATTAGAAATGCGTGCTGCATCGAGGAGCAAATCACTAAAGTAACACACAAATGAAACCACAGTTATCACATATTTCAAACCATTCGATGTTGTTGATTTTTTAGTAACGACAGCAAATATTTTTCAAAATAGTCCTGTAAAGAAAAATTTTCTAAAATCGTTCTGTGAAGAAGTACTTTTAATGCATCATTAAAATTAGAGTCAATAAGTACATTTGAGTCTTTACACAGTAACGAAACACTATATCGATGGTTTTCGAATGTTATATTGTCATATAAAAATCTCTTTGTTGATAATTTACAGGTGACATTAGCACTATCGATTCCTATTGACTCAAGAGTCAAAACTTTCTTCAGATCAAAATCGTTGGTTATAGGTTCGCACTGACCATGCAAAACATTTGCCATGTTAAATCTGACCTTGAATGCATATGCGTTAGAACAATAACATCCCTCCACAATTTCGTGAATGTTTAACCTAATGTCGAATCGATTCCCATTGAACTGTTGGTGAGCTTCTGTACATTACCAGTTACTACTTTCCAGTACGTCCTCTGCACTGATTAAAAGCGATATACCAGGCAAAGCATTCGTGTTAATGAAAGATTGGTCAGCCAAGGCGAAATTAATACTGAAGTCATGAATAGCTGGATCATCTAATTTCGGCGGATTCAAATTGTCGGAAACAAATTACCGGTACTTTGTTACGGTATTAAAATGACTTAGCGACACCCCACACGGGGTGAGTATCGCCCAACTGGTTGAGTCCGGGAAAGGATGGCACGCTCGCCCTTAGATTCGTTAAAGCAGGCTAAAGGCCTCGGCTGAAGCGCTCAGGGAGTTGGGCGTGGTTCAAACGGTTCCATCACTGGGCAAGCGTGGCGTGGCATAAACGGGATAAATCAAAAATTGAGAGGGCTCCACCAAGTCTGTCTTTAATTGTACTCGTGTAACTGGACCTGGACGGTTAGACTAGACGAAGAGTACACTGGGTGCTACTTCCTGAAGGTACTCAAGGGGTATCGAGCTCAGGTTACAAATTCGAGGAATAGATACTTGGGTTACTCATTCGGGCCTGTAAAGTCACTGCGGGGGGGGGGGGGGGGCGCTTTCAAACCTACCTGCACACTCCGACGCTCAAATTCCGTCGTACAACGATCTTGACACTAGCTGTTAAATCTGGAAAGAGCATGCAGACGTCATATTCAATAATAAACCTCGTAATCACATAAGCATCTATTGACTGAAGGATACAGCACAAACCCCTAAGGGCAACGATTACGTCGCCTTGATTACACGCAGGGCTTAGCCTAATGCCCCAGCTGGAGATAGCGCGCTAATTACTAACGCACACATAATTAACAAGATGGCCAATGCCAATACAGTAGGCTCAGGTGACCCGTTAAACGATCTGCCGGAAGTTTCTGACTCAACGTGTATACTACAGAGGGTCGAGAACCATTACTTTACTGCGACAGTGTCGCGGGGTGAAGCCAAGCACATAATAAATGGTTAATTATCGGTAAAGGTGCCCAAAGCACAAAGATTGGCAGAAAAATATATCGCTTAACTGTCGTACCCAAAGCAAAGGTTCAAATATTACAAACACAAACGGGGCGCATAGATTTTCCACACATTCATTGCCGGTCAGGTACAAGCAAAATTTGATTGCAAGTAAACAACGATCAAAGTTCACAAACGCAACTTCGCGTAATTACGTCACGCACTGAACAGCTGACTGATTTCGCATACGAATGATCGATACGCCGTTATTCACAAAAGCAATCGCCCTTGACAAATTGCTGCGCCCAGAGCACTATTTGATTTACTTCTATAAGGATGGTAGAAATACATGGATTTACAGCCAGTTCTAATGCAAATTTAGGTCAACCACCGAGCAAGCGTTAGCGGTGATTCACAGACGGGCACGACGCCGTGATTTACAACAATGGCGGCAATTATCAGCAACATGCCCAGCGGTTGATTAAACGTACCACTGGCGATTCGAAATGCGTTAATGTAGTTAGTTAGCCTTCTCGTGGGCTACATGCAAGCTAATTCAGTACTCTGCGGCGACAGGTTATGACACATCGGCAATTACACGCACATGCTAATAATTTCTGTCTGAGCGCAAACTGGTTACTATTTTACAGAACATTTACAAATGGTACCTGTGTTTGGACGTCGTCTGAGCGGCAAGGTGCGGCACATTAGCAACGCCCTGAGTTGACTGCGGGGGTGGGAAACGAGAGCATTTCCTTGGCACAACGAATCCGCCGAATGATGGCGTTTTTCTCTACAATTCGGTCACCCACATGTAACCGGGTATAACGATGAGATTAAGGCCGGGCTGCACGTCCTGCTGGCAAATCCCCAAAGGTAACGGGAATCAAAGATCGCCTTTGTACGACGTTGCGGGACATAACCCTTCAGAAGCACCAAGAAAGGGACACCTCAAACACGTGCGACACACAAGAGCTCACTGCCGAAGACCAGCGTTACGACGCCGGAAGTGGTGAACCAAACTGGCATTACCACGTGCCTCTCGACAGCCAATGGCGATGCGACCAATAAAAAAAAAACGTTCCGGTGACAAAGAGAGCGCGAGGCCTCGCAGTCACACGCGTTCAAAAGGGCGTTCCAAAAGATCCAAGAGCGTCTACATACAGGGTGAACGGAACCAAATGCGCGGGGAATGAGATGCGCTTGTGACTAAAAGTTAAAAACTGGTTTTGAATAGAAACAATCTGCCCTAAAGGCGTGAAATGTAATTAAATGGCTACAGAAGGCAAAATGGCTTAACAACTTCAATTGCGTTAATAGTGACAAGTATTATATTGGCCTTTTAGCGTCAAAGATATTCTTTTACATAAGCGTGCGGGAGTTGTTTCAGATTTTCCAAAAAGCATAATTGCTATTTTGGGTCTACCAATAACGGGCAAATTCAACCTCTGCGATACACATTCTTTTATAAAGGTCCATTGGCTACCTTCATCTAAAATCATTTTAATATAACCTTGAGGTATGTTACTGGCGGTTTATTATTTGAGCACCGGTAGTTTGCATATATACGTTAGTCAAGTACTCTTGGGTTAACAAATTAATCGACTGCATGTTAGGTTCTGAAGAAGATTCAGTGCTAGATTCGTTGCTTCATAATTGGTTGTTATAATTAGGATTGCACATCGATGATGCATGCCTTGCTTTGCATTTCGAACATAATAGTTCTACCCGGCAAGATTGCAAAATATGATATGGTTTAGTGCAGCGTCTTTCAAATTTCAAAATAATTTTTTATGGATCTAACATAAACTGTTTTGTAGATATTGACGATTTTATGCAAAAAATGCTGATTTTCAGGCAGCTGCTATAACAGAAAACAATTGAATGGAGGAAAACGTTACCAAAAAATTATGTTTTTCGTGGGTTACCTTTTGAGTGTAAAATAGTGGCTGTGGGCATTAATGCTACACAGGAATGCTAAATTCAACTTTTTTTCAGGTAAACATATTTGAGCATAAATAAACAATTTAAGCCCTTTAAGATGCTATATGGCAAGGGGTAACAAATGCTATTATAATGCGAATTTCTTCTTTATCGGTTCTCATATTTACCCTTGTTAAGGTGTTGGGTATTGCTCATTTATAAATTCTCTCCATTCTTTTCTCTTCAGAGCTAGTTTGGATATTTCTCTTTTT